>CM044955.1:42491454-42532274 GCA_024516035.1 Bactericera cockerelli
TAAAAGTTGTTTTTCTGTCTTGTTCTTCCTGGTTTGTCTTTTTTCTTCCTCTGTTTTTCTCTCCTTCAGCAGAGAAAAGTTGAAAAAGTTTGAGTGCTGATGCTTCTGTTTTCTATCTCGCCATTATAATGTACAACGATGCAAATCACTTCATCGAACTTAAGAGAATTGAGTAAAGATTCTGTTTATGTTTTTTGAACCTTTCAAAGTGAATACGAAATACAAATATATTATGTCTTTCTAAAAGCGAGGACCTCGGCTTCTTAATCACATCCGAGGATGGTATTACCACTGCTCCGAAATTACCACTCTACAGTAAACAGTACCACCTAAAATGTCAACTTTCTCGAATGATCTCAATGTTAAAGAGACGTCAAGGTGGAAAGAAAGTTGCAAAACAACTGAAATGAAACGGTAACACCTTCCGAAAATTTCTGCCGTAAAAAGTACCTCCATGTACGACCAATTTTGCCCGCCATGTTTTTGTATTATTAAGTAAATTTCCCTGACCAAGCAACGCCTAGGCGTTGTTATCATTTTTGCATTGTAAACAAGAGTTAAGTCACAAATGTCACAATTGCTCAAACTTGCCTTTCTAAAATTATCCTTGCTTGAGGCTCGAACCATTTGGCTCCAAATTATGAGTCCATTTATGGTTGAGCTATCTTTTATCGGCGTAAGTGCGTCAATACAACTGAGCCTTATACCCTAGTGTAGCCCCCGTACCACCCAGAATAATCTAACCATGTTATTTCATGTAAGCGGCTTCAACAGAGTCCCGAAAATCGTCTATTTTTAGGGGTAGGCATTTTGGTATAAGGACTTCGGTAAAAGGGTCTATAGGGTCCTCGTTGTGGTCTTTTACTAAGACGCAATACTTGCTACTACAAAACCAACTGACCAACCTATAATAGGGGTATAATATCTTTAGACTTTCGATGTCGTTTCCAGAGAAAAATATTCCTTATCATTTGTTCACGTCATTGGAAGGGTTGTGAAAGATGATACGATTACAATATCATATGAATAATAGAAGTATGGCTGTCGAAAGGGTGGTGTGTGAAAGCTCGAGCTTATTCAATAATGTTTTGGATGAGTCATCAGTAATTACCCTTGTAGTTTTCTGCAACATGAGAAAGTCTTGTGACTGTTTTAGATAACAATTGAAAACTGGAGGTTGTGAAACGTCGAGAAATATAAAAAAAAAATTGAAATCGGAGCAAAAAAATATTTTATTTTCTACAAAAACTGCATTTGAAACTCTTCTTCCTGATTCGATTTTGGGCAGCGGAATTCTTATTGTTTACAGAATTTTTGTTGTACATAATAATAATAATAATAGAAAATAGTAAAAAAAATAAAAGAAAATAGGTAGGTACCTTGTGTTATTCTTCTTTTCCATGTATTGACAGTTTACAATCTGCGATATTAAATGTCCTTTTTATTTATATACGTATACATAACTCAGACCAAAATAATCTGTTAGACTCAAAAGCCAAAAGTTGTTACATCAAAAGCCAATAAGTCAATCATCTAATCACACCCTGTATATGCGAAGGTAACAGAACGAATGGTAAATATATTTGTATAAATTTGTATATTCTCCTGGGGCGGAGGAAATGGCCAAACTAATTTCACGCTGCTCTGCGTATCCACAATCAAAAAACAAACACAAATGTCTAAATAATGATATCGTAATATCAGGAAAAAACTTATCTCTCTGAGAATAAGGTAGAAAGGGGGGGGGGGACAAGAATTGAGGGGTTTTGTGCTGACCAAAAGAAAAGAGGTTGGAGGAATTTTTCTCTAAGTTTATGTAAACTTTTTTTGGACTGAAATACCAAACAAACTATATCGATGTAAATATAATAATGTATATAAGAGAAACATGGATATAAGAGAAACCTTGATAAACAAACGATTTCCAAGTCAAATTTTCCTCTCTTTTGAAGGGAAATTAACCTCTTTTCGAGAGAAACCTGGATATAAGAGAGAAAAAATCTGGTCTCCTGAGTTCCCTTATATCCAGGTTCGACGTACTTCCAATAATCTTCAGTTATCAATTCATCACTCATCAATAACAGTTTCCTCATTTCAAAAATTAAACAGCACATTAAAACACCCATACGTATAGATCTCATGCACAGCTACCATAAAACCCTCACTTCCTGTCCAATGACAAATAATCGTTAGTCCATCTCGTAACTTGGAGCTTGTTCCGCAGACATCATAAACACCTAGAGTCCATTATTCAAGGTTCGAAGCCCTGGACTGAGCTTTTCTCTACTGCCATAATAAAGAGTGCATAAAATTTCAAGAAACAACACTTTCACTCCGCTGGTTCAAGTTTGTAAGTTTAATACCTGATTAAAATGGTATACATACAGGGTGGACCAAAAAAACGTTTACACCCGTTAATGGTAGATTACTGGCGACATTTCTAGGACGGATCTGCAATCCGTTTTTTCGGATTCGCCTTTATAACTGCACAAAGTGATTTTTTGCAACTTTCTGAAAAAGTCCGACTTTGGCTTATTCTTCAGGTCAGAACTTTTTTCCTGTTTAAGATGAGTTGATTCTGAACATTTCTGCAGAAAGCCAACAAAATTTCGATGTTTCTAGCTAAACTACTTTGTTTTTTACGGTTTGGTTTGGCATCTTTTTTGACACCTGAATAGAAAAAAAATTCTCATGTAAATTTTTTACGCTTTGAAACACTCAAGATTTGCCCGAGCAAATTTTGGCACAGACATGGGCAAGTTTGATAAAAGTTGGCGGCCAACCCAAGGATGCTAAAAAATAATTTTACGATTTTTTATCACGTGATCTTCTGGGTAAACAAACCAGGTAAGTCTCAAAAAATGATGTTCAAAATCTTAAAAGTGTTGACCGTGTAGGGTCGTCTTGTACTCAAAGAGTAATTAGCTATTTATGTCTGATAATTATTTTCCTTGGAATTAATTAAAGGCCAGTCAAATGAATGATTGTTTGTTTCTCGATGATAGTTTTCAAGCATATTTTTCTGCATTCTATGAAATATTATCTTTAAACTTCTTGAGTTTTTTTTAGTACAAGTTACATTATTATAATTCGGATGCTGAAATGGCAGATACGCATTTAGCATATGGAGTTGCCAACAGGAACATTTGAGATCACGTGAAAAACATAGTTTACGAAATCTGGTAGCAAGAATCCTGTTGGCATTCGATGACCTGACAGAAAAACCTGGAATCTTCCGCAACATTCGACGGAACATGATGAAGAGGTTCAACCTTTGCATCCAGGAAGGTGGACTCCACTTCCAACAGTTCCTCTGAGGGAATTGAGAAGGGACTAGCTTACCACTGAGCTAATCGTGCGCGTCTAATCGTTTCTCATTGAACATACTAACACAAAATGTTTTTTAAATACCTTTTTGTTTATATCAAAATAGTATAAAACATAATAAAGACTGCATAAGTTTATTAATTTCACAAAATATTATCTTGTTTTTTTCAAGCCTTCTATTAAGAGTTGGCAATCGGTAAATATTTGTTATTTAAATAGTATTGTTTATGATAGAAGAACCTACCTACATATTTACCTGGATTTATTTCATAAACTCTATTTTCGTTTGGAAAATTCGCTAGTTTTTTTTTTTCTCTCGTAGGGAAGCATAAAAAAACCATCCTTACATTATCAAGGCAGTCTCTCAGGGGCTTACATGAATAATAATTATGTCTATTGTGATACCAATAGTATCTGATATAACTCAATTTACCGATGGTTTTACCCCAAAAAAAAACCATAAGTTGTTGGTGTTACAACAGGTCAGATACAGACAGTGGCGGCTCGTCGGGTGAAGACACTGAAGACATTTTCACCTAATTTTGAACAGTGAAAACACAACTCATAATGCCTTGAACATGGCACAATTGATCCAACTCAAAGAAAAAAAAAAAGAGTAAGCTTTGTGTAAAATAGATCAATGCTGCTTAACATTTCATGTTACTTTCCAAGGAGAACACCAAATGTGAAGACAATTCGAAATTGTCTTCAGTTGTCCTTGAATCAACCAATCAGAGTTGAGTATTTCCAAGTAGGTATCATGAAATATTAGGCAAGAACTATATCTATGTAATATGCTACTGAGGACAGTCTTCAGTTGTATTCAGTTTACATTATCTACACGACCTCATACGAAATGTCACGAAGTCACATACCATGTGAGATGTCATGTGTTTTTGATATTAACATTGTTGCCAGTAGCATTATGCCAGACCTAGGAAACCAGTCAATGATTTAGCCTCCCATATCTAGCACAATCTTGTAATATTAAAAATAATAATAATAATATCGTAGGCGTTAGGAAAACAGGATTTTGTGTCAGGAATTTTGGATATTATTTCTCATTTTTTGGGTTCTAGTTTTGTACATAGTTCCTAAACGATAGCCGATACCAATAAATTTTAACTATTTATGTATCTTGTCAACTATAGTCTTAAAAAGGACATCTCGATTGAAGTCAAATCTCGGAAATAATTATTTAATGTAGGTACCGAAATTGAGCCAAATAAAATAATCTGGTATCTAGTTGTTCCAAGAATTTTTTATAGGGACAATGGTGGTCCTGTTTAAGATCCTGACTATGGAACCACTTTAAAAAAAATCATGAAATTAGACGTGTTGAAATGAAACTCTCAAGAGAAAATTCTGTTCAGGCGGTGTAGTATTATTTTTTTAAATAAATAAATACGTCTTACATGATTTGAGGGATTTCTTTAAATTTAAAATATAGCTCTTGAAGTTTGTAGAAATTTAGCTATGAAATTAACTTGGCAACATTGTATCTCTTATCTTTAGAATGTAAACAAAACTTGTCGCGCACTTTTTAAATTTTATTAGATTATTTTGAAATCTTTTCAACGGTAATCAAGTGACTTTTAATTGGTGTAACTAGTTAATAAAGTTATTTCCCAGTATTTGATACAGGATAGAAACATTATTCCTACCTGATCTGACCTGTGCTTTTCATAATAAGTTGAATATGAAGTAGCTATGTACTTCTTTCAGTGTCAGAAATAACATTATAATTATGCAGATTGCAGGTAGCTAAGCACACAGCTTCCAGTGAAGTACTTAAAATTATAAGGCAATATCTGTGTTTTTCATAAATAGTCATTTAAACATCAATGGTAACACAAATTTAAGCTGATTTTATATTTGTAGTAAGTATCTTTCTTAGATTTATTTTGTAATCTGGTGGTGGATTTTCTTCCAGTTTTGGATTGTAATTTTTAGTCTTCAACTAACTTTCTTTCCTTCCCAGTTCTAACCCCTCTTTAAAATGTTGTACCTACCTATCTACTGAGGTATAATCCTAATATTTTTTTTTAAATTCCTTTTTACCTACCAACTTTTAGTTAATATTTTTTATTAAGATGAATAACAATATTTGAAAGAAACAATGAGATTCACACAAAATCATGGGGTTCAAACATTAAAAGTAACCCCATTCAGATTAAGAAGTAATGAGGATAAGAAAGATATTATGATTACTGGATGTCCAATTTCTCCAATTACTATAACCACCACTAAAAAAATAAAGCCCCACAGCCATACAGTTCAAGCCTGAATGGCTTATGAAAAATGAATGGCTGTGTAACAGCTCAAGTGCTGACAAATTGTTCTGCTGGCCTTGTTTATTTATTAAGTACCAAGTGTTCTCCAAAAAAAGTACCTATAAAAACTTATATGATGCAAAACTGGTATGAGAGAAAACCATGCTCTGCAGGGAAACAGCCATAACTTACAATGGGCTGTGTTTATGAGACCATAAGAACTAAAATCTGATAAATTAATAATTTTATTTTTTCAATACTTCTGGGTATAATTTGTCTTCACCTAGTCTGGAAGTCAGGAGCCGCCACTGGATACAGATATGAATAAAATATTCCATCAGATTTTTTTGATAGTTAAAATAATATTGACCGTCGAGCATTGAACCTCGGTCATGCGACTAACACTCTAAGCACTACCACATCTAGCTAACACCACTGACAATCTGAGAAGCACGAAATTTATCATTTGAATTTTCCTAAACTGGCTGATGAAGGCATGTGAGACCGCGGTATTCAAAAAAAGCAATGTAAACAATTTTCGTAAACAATACAAGACGCCCTTACACAGTCTACAGCTAGAAAACTCTTAGGATTTTTGAAGAGTTTTTGGCAAACATCTAATAATTTTTCCCAGAAGATCACGTGATAAAAAATCGTAAAATTATTTTTTAGCATCCTCGGGGTGGCCGCCAACTTCTATCAAACTTGCCCATGTCTGTGCCAAAATTTGTTCGGGCAAATGTCGAGTGTTTTATTTAGTAAAAAAGTTTTTTTGGGTGTTTTTTTCTGTTCAGGTATAAAAAAATATGACAAACCAAATCGTAAAAAACAAAGTAGGGTAGCTAGAAACATCAAAATTTTGTTGGCTTTCTGCAGAAATGTTCAGAATCAACTCATCTTAAACAGGAAAAAAGTTCTGACCTGAAGAATAAGCCAAAGTCGGACTTTTTCAGAAAGTTGCAAAAAATCACTTTGTGCAGTTATAAAGGCGAATCCGAAAAAACGGATTGCAGATCCGTCCTAGAAATGTCGTCAGTAATCTACCATTAACGGGTGTAAACGTTTTTTTGGTCCACCCTGTATATGTAGTATACATAATGTACAGTAGATATAAGTTAGGTGCTGAAATGGTATAAGGCACTCAAATTAGACGACATTAAGGGCGGAATTAATAGGCGTTTTTGTAACACCTCTGTGGCGCTAAGTCACGGATTGCATACTATGTACCATATTGTACCAAGTACCATAGGGAAAACCGACGCTTATCAATGGCTTGAGTTATAGAGTTTGTCTATTAATTTCGCCCTAAGAATACTTGTATCGGTATCTACTTATAGTATGACATCGAAGGTTCGAATCCCAGACTTCCCAATGTAGTTTAATTATTTATTTTCTCTTTAGCATTACATACTATTTCTTCTACCATAATAGTCTAATCTTCATAGGGGGCGTCATCGTGAACGATAGTAGTCAGACAGTGGAAGAATGACTCAACACTTCTACCACTGTCTTTACAAGGAGGCTAATAATTGACAAGGGACCCCAGAACCAAGCCAATGCTGGTCTACTCCCTAATATAGTCCCCCAGCCAGACTAATAGTCTAATAGGGACTAAAAATCCCCTGCTCCCAAGAGTCTAATACCTTTCTTTTTTAATGAAAGTTTTATAAATAGCATAACCATATAATGTGCTTCTGATGATAAATTATTTGTTTACTTACCACATAATTATGGTGGAAAATGATGAAACTTTAGAGTTAAGGGACTAAGTCCAATTAAGGCAATAGGTAAGTTAAGTATATATCATTTGAAACATTATTACGTGTGCATGTACCTATACAACTCCTGATGTGTTTTTATTAGTTTCCCTAATGGTAATGAGGTACTAATGAGAAAATTTCTAGTGCTTCGGATGGGGAATGGGTTAATATTGCATGATGACCTTTACTTTACAATAATTAAATTTTAATGAGCTTGCATTATACCCAATGCACTTTAGATATTAGTCAGATATAGCTATAAAATAAATTTATTTATGTATCTTTATATGTATTGAAATACAAAAGATACATAAATATCTAAATGTTCGAAAAAATATGTATATTAAAATATGTGATAATAATCTAAAATGTAAAAATATAGGTATACCTTAATATCTTTTGGTAGGTAAAATATAAATATGATCTATAAATATAAAACCATGATTATGCTCATCAATTCCCATGAGGCTTTATTTCAAGTAATGAATTCTTGTAGATCAATATATGTATTGGCTCAATAACTCATTATCGCATACTAACTATACAACAGTAAAGTGCTAAAATATTTTTAAAAAATATTAAAAGCCTAAAAAAATTGAAGAAGAAAAAACCCTAAATCTCTTTTCAGCATTGTGTATCATCTTATTTCTTGTACATTAGTGCATCCTTATAAGCAAGTTTCCCGAGACTGAAAGGCGTCCAAAGTAATTAAATAGTAAAATAGCACATAAATAATCTGTCAATGTTTCATTGCGCTGTAATCTTGAAATGCAAAAGTTCCAATTGGTCTGAAGCATAGCTATTTCACTAGTAAGTAGTGCCTGCCTGTAGTGTAGAACTACTAGTGATTCAACAACGGACCGATTGCAGCACTTTGCTCACTTGAAAATACTTCATTGATGTTGATGATACACAAAAATCAACTATTAAGGCATTTCTACTACAGAACTTGGTACTCATACGATCTCATACATATTATATGAAACTATATGATTTCGAGAATGTCCGCCGATGACAAAATTGTCCCCGTACAGACACTAGAGGAGAAAATGAGCTACATACTTACATACTTTTAAAATAAAAAAATACCTTTTTTTCTTGTAAACTATGAATTTTCTAATCTTACAGTTGTATTTAATTTTGAAAAGCCATCTTGTACTGCTTGTACGTGTATGTAGTATGTAGTATATGCACATCAGACTGGTTGCCCTGGCTGGAAATCAAATGATTCTTATAAATACGACTGTACACTGTAGTATTCTGTATAATTATATGTTTAAGTTCAAACCTTCCAACAAGCCACAGTATTAGAGGAAGCAGTAAAATTTATTGATAAATATTGAAATGCAATTACTAATAATTCCTACAAGAAATTGGAATCGAACCTAAATATTAATTACGAAGATAATTAGATAATTGTATTGATTATTTATGACAGCTGACATGGTTCTTTTCATTATGGATAGGTAACTGTGATTAGTTGATCGATTAAATAGATAACTAAAAAAAATTGCAAAATTTGCCAGAGGAATACTAAGAAGGAGGTAGATAATAGTATTACGACTAAACAAGTAAAATAAACCCCCTGAAGTAATGCCACTCGGCGATTCCAGGACAACAACTAAAGAACAATACGTAAATGAAGGGGTTTTTAGTCGGTAAAAAACCTCGCTGGCTCACAGGAATGAACCTATACTCTGTTTTTTTTATGCAAATTTTCCCTCTTCTCAAAAGAAAAGTACCAAATGAAAAAATCTCTGAGTGTTATCATCACAGTCATAGAATTTCAGCTTTTTTCCTTCGCTTAACTTCATCGGAGATCATTCGATGAAGGGTTTTTCTTTTCCTTTCCCAGGTAATTCACAAATCAGATATATTGCACCGAAAAGAGTGTATGAGTGTTTGCATGAGTGTATCTACCTAGGTACCAATATCCAATATTGATCAATATGTTAATGATAGGGGAATAATAAATAATAATAAAATATGACTAAAATATTAATACTCCCATCAGGAGTGTTGGCATCAGAACGTTGCTCTGGTATGCTTATAGGATTCATCATCCCACCAGACCTACATACATACATAAGATATTATGTTCTTATACTCCTGGTCCATGACAAGACCATGTTACCAGCGAATACTTGGACCTAGATATGGCTCTCATGTTCCACATTAAGCATTAAATTAACATAATATTCATATTAAAATCAGCAGGAAATTTGACAGGCAAATACCAAGTCATCAGGGGCGGGTATTGTAAGGAGAAATGAAGTTTGCAGACAAAAAGGCAGTTCCCCTTCTTGGCCGTAGGGTGATGCTTCTTAGACACATCAGAGGATAATTTTTCTTATTCAAATATAATTTATTTGTTAATTTGTGGAGACAAAATGGTTTTTCCAGTAATGGTGTCTGGTTTGTTTTTTCTCCAGAACATACGCAAGAACGCATACCTATTAGGACAGGCCAGTCTTGTATGAAAAAAAATCACCAGAAAGGCCTTTAGTGATACGATTGATAGAGCTTAATAGTTAAAGATCCGTGAGGGAATGTTTTCATACCGAATAAATTAACAGAAATTTTCCTATTGTTGAAAGGAATACTACACTTGCGAACATTTTTTAAGCTTTGGACTTATAATTTTGTACAGAGTGTTTAATTCATCTAGATATACATAACATTATTCTGAACGTCAGTAAACCTGACACAAATGACTTATTTTCATTATATCTAAATCACCATAAATAAAAATGTTTTGAATAGGTAATAGATTAGCAGGGCAGAAATTTTCTTTTATGATCGAAATATGTGAAAACTATTTATAAGTGGCGTGGTAGCACCTCATTCATTCATTACTCTTTTTATTACTTTTTTATGAGGGCCGCGATATGCAAACCAAAAACACCTCAAGAAAAAGTGTGGGGTGTCCTAGAAAGCTCTAACCTATACCCTTAACAATGCTTGGTATAATTGCGAATAGATAAGAAATACATATTATTTATTTAAATATCAATGGGGGACTTCGTGTGTAAAAGACGTAAGAATTATTTTAGTAATGTAATTTTTTAATGGAAAATGAAACAAATTAAGATGTATTTTATGAAACCTAGTCGTAGATAATAATAAATGTTGTATGCAATACCTACATAACTTGTAGGGACGTAAATAGTGTGTAGGAAGTGAGTATACTTACCATACCATAACAAATAACATGTATAGGCATTGGAGTGGTCAGGGAGCAGGGGGGGGAGTGTGGTAATGCAGGTGTCTGTGGGTTCGGGTCTCACCCAATGCATGAAATTTTCTTCAGTTATTTGAGATCATGACCAATTTAATAAGGACTGGAAGAAGGGAATTAAAGTCCCAAATGGTCTAGGTTTTATTAGCCCCGGTAGCTCAAGTGCAAAAATCGAATACATACATTTAAAACTGCAGTATAATCCTCAACCAAATAGGTACATAGGCAATATAGGTATGTAGATAATAATTAATCTGTAAAGTTTCTTGTATCTCACTTCATTTTAATGGCATGATATCTAGTAATTTAAATTTTTATTTAAAAAATATTATAATATGAACTGCTATAATATGAACATTACAGATAATACACATTTATGCAAAATCCAAGACATTGCGATACAACAGACTGTGAACTCTTCAATGTATTACACAACTCGACACAGGTAGCTCCAGAATACTCCAGATATTTTAGGAAGCCTGAATTTAACTCAAAAAGCCTGAAAGAAGGTTTTCGAAATTCAACTTATGAAGCACAATTTTGAGGATCACCTAAATAATTCCGATAAATTTCTAATATTGGAAATCGGAAGTATTTTGTTATGTATTTTTTTTCTTTTGCATACTTCATTTTTTTTGTAATACCTTTTTCTCCACCCCCAAAGCTCATCCCCCCTCCTCCCCATATTCCCCGCCACTAGCCCGGTAATCAATGCCCGCATATAAGTCCATTGTTACCTAAAACTACAGAACTATAATTATAGTTATCAATAGGTACAAGAACATTATTTAATGACCCTGTTTAAAAACTATAATACGAAGCTAATTAGTAATTAACGAGCAAAAAGCTATATTACCTACGTGTTATCTACGAGCAAACACATTACCGATATGCATTGCGTTGTGAGCAATAAAGCAATTTGAATACATTTCGTGTAATTAGGGTTCAGTTTTAGGTAAACCATCTGTTCATGTTGATTAAAGCATGGCCTAGCCTCGATAGTCAATATCTTAGTAAGCCTATAATGTTGATACAGGCTAAATTAGCCTATAATATATCGGGGAGATAACGGGCTCAATTAATACACACTCCTGTGTGATGCTACTATGAGGTGCATTGTGTTCAGGGTGAAGTAAAACATTGTTTGGCAAATTTTACACTTATAAGCTTATAATTAGGTAAGTCTAAATTTTCTATCATACCACCAACTTGCCAACTTTACTATAGCTCGATTTTTGAAGCAGCGAACTCGAGGTCAGTGGCTCAAGTTTAGACCATGGTGAATTTCATAAAGGCTGGGTTGAGTAACTGTGACATACCTCTTGGGATTTTCACAAATTAAAGGGGTATCTCCCATGTTTAATAGAACGAGGTATGTACCAATGTACCTACCTACTTACTGTCACATGAACAAAACAAGAGTTGTATTACAACTGCAATACCTATAATTCTGACATGCATCTTAAATGAATTAGGATTTTTTCTCTTTCTTGCTAACTACGTTTCTATTTCACTTCCGATCGTATCTGAAGACATCCGAAGTATTTTGTTATTACATATTTGTTAAAACTGAAAGAAAATTACTCCCACTTGAAAAAAAAAATGACCTCCTGGGCAAGTTTTAGTTTCATCTTTCTGTTTTTGTTCTTTACCCCTATTTGCCTTTTTTATTTCTTCTTTCTCAATCGTCCTTTCTTCTATCTCTATTTGTTCTCGCTATGTCTCTCTTCTTCTTTACAGTTGAACACGGAGTATACTGTGGAACAGAAATGGAGTAATGCATCTATCTGAACCACCCTGTATAATAACTATCTCATATCCAATAATGACTAAGTAGGAAGGTAATTATGTACTTAAGTGATAATAATGTGTTTTGTACTGTCACAGTGCTGTGTTTTGAGAACATGTGGGATAGGTACGCAGTTGATATTATGTTGTAAGTAAGTCTGTATAATTATAAGCAAGTGAATAGTACTTTACTTAGACCAAGACGGGAAGTCCTCCTTATGTACCTCTTTAACAAAGTAGGTACCTCTTTTTTCCTGGTGGCTAGGTTGTTAAAACGTTGGTCTGGTAGTCCAGAGGTCGCAGATTCCAAACCTACTTTAGTTTGGATTATATGGATTAGTGAATGTATTTATTTTTTAAAAAATACTTTCAAATCGGCCTAAAGTTCAGCTACCCAAAAGGCGTGTGGAGGTCCATTACCAGTTCACCCATAAGGACGGAAGGGTAAATTTTCCAATGTTCGTACAGGTAGGTGGTATTGCAACAAAAACTTCTGGCCATAGTACAAAGAAGAAGCCAATCTAATTTTAAATAATAAAATTCCTCGGTTGGATCGAAAATCGATCTCACGCTCTCCTGTTGACTAGTCTATGGGCTTCACCATAGCACCACCGACCCTGATCTCAAAAATACTTTGGTTATGTTTATGTCTATAGAATTAAAAAAAAAAAAAAAAAATCGAAGCAAAAATATATTTTGTACAAAAACGAACAACAAATACTTCCGATTTCTAATATTAGAAATTTATCGGAAGCAATATATCAATAAAATCAAATTGAAAAGGTATTTTAACATCCCAAATTAACTTTGTTAGGTAACGTAGCTTCAGCCTTTGGCTAATATTCAAAATGCACACCCTGGCAAATTCTAAAGAAAACACTTGGCTTGCTAATAAAGGGAAACTTGCGCTCATCATTGGAGATGTAAAATGGACACCAGTGGAAAGCACTTACCTTCGGACTTTACAAGTAGAATAATAAACAAACAAAAGAAGTAATGAAAGCCAAGACCAGAGGAGAAAAGGAGGAGAAATTGCAGGCAGTCGAAGGAAAGAGTTTCGAAAACCCTGGTCAATGCTGATGATGCAATCAATAAGATACAATTAATGTTGGAAACTAAAGAATAAACAAATGAACGAAATGAAGAAGAAGAAAGCGAGTGAGGAGAGAAAGCAGAATAGAAATGGGATCCACCAGTGGGGGATAAGCAACCGTTGTGGGGATGAACGAATTGTACACTTTTTTGTTTTACTAGGGTTTAACGTCGTTTTTCAAACGGAATAGTCATATACGACGGGGGTGTTGGCCTTCATTCACAGGAAACTCACAAACCTGCTACCCTCAGTAATCTCACACTACCTAGGTTGGGCCGGAATGCCAGCTTCACTAAGTCTTAACCTCGCTGGACTTTGCTTAACTTCAGTGATCCCGCGAGGTCGACCGGTGCATTCAACGCGCCATCGGCGCTGGAAGAATTGTACACTGAATACAAGGAATTGAGTTACTCAATTTGCAATCAATAAATGAATGAACATTCAAAGCATCTACAAGTGTATCATAGTATTAGTTTAAGGTAAACATTTTTTTGGACATAAGAAATAGCTATTTCGCTGAATCAAAAAATGTCTTACGTGAGGTTGAGCTGGAAATTATCAAAAAGGTATTTTGGTTTTTGTATTCAAAATAAATAAAAAATATTTGGATTAAGGAGAAAGAGAGAGGAAGAGGTGTTCTGAAAAACAAAAGTAAGCGTTAAAAAATAATAAAATCAGGAGACTTTCAATGAGACTCATAAATTAATGAGCTAGAAAAGAGAGTAATTAAAAAGAAATTGTAGACATAAAATGACACTGAAAAAAAATGAGAATAAATGAAAACATTTAACGTTCAAACAATTGAGACAGAGACAAACTAAAAATCTTTTAACAGTTAGACAAACTATAATTCTGAACTGAAAAAACAATTAGAAACAGTCAGACAAACTATAAACTTAAACAGTTGAGCCGCATCAACACTGTTGCAGCCCCACCACTGGTTTATCTTGGGAGAAAATTGAAAGAGGAAAAAGCTCCGGACGGCTGGACTTACCTCTGCAGCCTCAGGGGCGGATTTCAAGTTGAGGGGGTGGGGAGCGGGGGGCTGGGGTGTGGCTAACATCCCTTCTTCTGTGGTGGTGGGTGTGGCTTCCCCGTTAACCATAACGCGGCATAGCAGCTTCCTGGAACACAAGAGAGCATGATATGAGGCTTTTGTTCGATGCACCTGTAGGGTTAGTCGAAAATTTCTTTGGACTTTATTTGATTGACCTTAGAACGGTTTGTATTTATTGTCTCTTTCATTCTCATGTTTTATTTTCTCTTCAACAGTTTAGTGCTTTATCGATTGACTCGTTAACTTAATTTGTTGATTCTAAGGAGTAGCTACTTTTTCTTAGTTCTTTTCTGAACCTTAGATTCAGAGTCCATTGTGCTAATCAACTATCGATTGAGGTTTGTTAAAACACGTCGATTTTTTTCTAAGCTGTAGTAAAAAATACTCAAACCGCCTTGCTAAACTTCACCATGCCTTTGGACTCGAACCACTGACCAGGTCACAAGGTTGCTGCCTTAACGATCCAGTCACAAAGTCTGCTGCGATAACCACTTATGTGTCGGGAGGCGAGATCTCGTCAAGAGTTAGAACATCGTGACGTGACGTCATTTATCTACTTGCAATTTAGTTTCTTTTGAAAGCGGAGGAGCATTCCTTGACAAATCACATCAGCTCCTTTCAGTCTCAATGTAATGATGACGGGTAATAAAGGACACGTTAAGTACGCTTTGATAGTGGATTATAGTAGCTAAAAATAGCCCGAGCAAATAGATAATGAGCTGAATTGAACTCATCCGGCGCGGTAGCACCCATCTTGTTGTGCTCGGAGCTGTCGTCAGCAATAACTGTAAGATTGTAATGCAACATGGCTGGAGAGCAAACATGAACAGAAATGTGTTTCTATGTTTATTAGGAATTTCAGTAAAAAGAAACTAATATTGAAAGTAATAGTTATATGTATTTGAAATAAAAAATTGGGACAGCTGAACTTGAGCAGAAAGCTTTGGCACACAGTGATTTCCGCAGTTGTAGTCTTTTTGTTCATGAGTTATCATCGGTTGGGTCATTTTGTTATTTTCATGTCACAACTTTTTTTAAAACTTACGTCAACATACATAAATAGGACAGTTTCACATTATATGTATAATAATGGTCGGCGATATTCTCTATAAAATAAAAACACTTCATCAAGTTATATTCATCGTACATTTATTTACTTAACATAATATTCATTACGCTTTTGTTGTTTTTGTAAAGTTTAGGCTAAGTACTGATGGTTTCCTGCTACTTCTCGACTTTGTTTTGTCAGGCTAGAGTTCAAATTTATCATTTTTATTAACAATGGAAAAAATAACGCAAATATGAACAGGAACATGATGTAGAATTACAACGATGAAAATAAGAACATAATGTAGAAATATAATATTGAAAACAGGAAGAGAAAGTAGAACAGGAACATATTGGTAAGTAACAAAGGAGTATTGAAGATGGAGACAGAAATTTGGACGCGATAATTTGGATTTTGAGTTAGTATTGATGTGTGTAGCAATTAAATATTTTTGTTGAAATACTTATTAAAAATAATTGATTTAGAATGATTGTACAGTGGAGACTAGCCCATTGTTGGAATTTTCTATTGCTAGCAAAATTATCCTGCCGCAAACAAGACCTTGCTCCTTCGTAATTTAAAAGGGAACAAAATAATATAGGTAAGAGATACCTATCTATTTTTGTTTTTTAATTATCATTGAAAGTCAGGATTCTCAATTGTGTCAGCTCCTCCAGTCAAACAACTATCTGAAAATATAAACGTCAAAACACCGATTCAGCCAGTGTCATGAAATGACATAGGACAACGCACCTCACGCCAAAAGTAAGATACCTCATGGAAGATAACTTCACACCGGCATTGCACAAGTCATGTGGAAAAAACATTGGAGGTGGAGATGATGTAAAAAATATAACCGTTAAGAGTTTTAAAAGGGAGGGAAGAGAAGTTGTAGTAAGGGGAATAGAAAGAAGAAGAGTTGAGGAGGGGGAATTAAGGGAAAGAGAAAAAAGTTCTCGTGTATAATACAAATATCATGAATGAGAGAGTAAAGAAAAAGTTGTGAATTTATTCTGGGAATGTGGGTAGAGGAGGATGAGATAGAATAGGCAGAGGGAGAGAGGAGGATTTATGGAGAAGAAAAATTGTGTCACTCGGACGAAAGTGAGGACACTCAGGGGCGGATGTAAGTGAGGACACTCAGGGGCGGATGTAAGTGAGGACACTCAGGGGCGGATGTAAGTGAGGACACTCAGGGGTGAATGTAAGTGAGGACACTCAGGGGCGAATGTAAGTGAGGACACTCAGGGGCGAATGTAAGTGAGGACACTCAGGGGCAAATGTAAGTTCAAACTTTATTTGGAGAATTTTGCGTGTAAATATTTTGACAAAACGATTGCTCTGATCTTAATGTCTAAAAAATAGATTCATAAATATAACAAATAAAATAATGATAATAAGTAGGTAATTCCCCACCTTCAGCACAAGATTTTTTATCTTTTGAAGGTGCTGGGTATACCCTCATTGTTTGTTGAAGATGTTATTGTAAAATATAAATACATGGAAACTTAAAAAAAAAAAAAAAATACTAATACGATTTTTGATCAATCAAATATTCTAGTATTATTATTCAAATGAGGTATAATTAGATTTTTTAACCTTTTAATCTTTTAATACACTGGAATTTTAAGTTCCATTAGAACTAACTTGCCTGGCAAAATAATTAAGACGCTGGCAGTACTAATGAGCGCTTGTCATATTGATGGGCGTTATAATAAAATGATTTATTATGGGTCGGGCTTGGGAATTTAAAATCTAGCCCTTTTAGAAAACATTCATTCAATTGATTTAAAACTCCATTGAAAAAAAAACAGCTCTTAGAACCATACTCTTATGCATGGATCTTTAGGCGACTCAGTTACGGCGATTCAGCATATTTTTGCTGCATGTCATCAGTCCTCAGCATGTACTGCCAATACGAAAAAACTGATATAATGTTAGACATATTTTCATCAGTGTCATTCAACATTTCAACAACACCACGATGGATTCATGAAAAATATGGATCTTTAATTTTTTATTTTCAAGTGTCCTTAGATGTTAGATTTCCACGAAAATCTTTTGATAGTTTTCTTTTTGTTTTGGAACATCAGGCATAGTAGCTGCTACCCCTGACATATGTAGATACAATACAAACAAACAAACTTGTGTAAACCAAAAGTTACAGACGAACCAGAAGTAATGCATTTTAAACTTCTAGCTGTAACGGATAAAGTGTCAGGCTGCGGGAGGTATGGCTCCGAATCATTTGAGATAACCAATACATAACATCTTGAACCCAGCGCTAGGGTCCTGGGAACTGGTAATCTAATTTCTTCATGCAATATTTATTATTATTATTAATCCGTCTTCCAAACTCAATTAATTAATTAATTTTAATTTTCTCTATAATCAAAATGGACAAGGTCATAAATTGAATTACTAAATTAAGGATTAAGGCGGCTCGTAGTTGGAGCTGAAATATATTAAAGATTTTTTTTTGGTCCTTTGCTTCTTTCCATGTGCTTTAGGGCTGTAGCGTGTAGCCTACAGTTTAACTGGTGTCAAAAAATACATATGGGTTTTTGACGATTTTCTAACTAAATATTAAATTTGAATGGTATTGATCGCTTTAAAAACATCCATGTATAAAGAAACAAATTCTATAACATATTTCCTTGAAATAAAAGAGTGAACTGAAAATAATTATTATGATATGCCAGTATAGGTACAAGTAAGTACATAGTAAAATATAGATTGGAATTTTTTTCAAGTACGTATAAGATTTACATTACAGAATCTATACTTATAAATGTGAATAATAAATATTTGAAACCAACCAATTGTTACCTACCGATATTTGAAGTTGTGTGGATGCCTATTTGAAATTATTGTGTTGTTATAAATAACACATTTACTATCAATTTTTAAACATTATATCTGTACTCGAAAATTTGAACTGTCATGGAAAATCCAGGTTTGAGTAACGAAGAATATTTTCACTATCTGAACATGAAGAACAAAGCAACGAAAACACTGCACGACTCTTGATGATAGTGATAGTCTGGGCAGAGCCACATGCGATGTGCCGTGGGTGGACCTAGACACTAGCGAGAATATTAGCTTTCATATAATTACTCATTCATAATTACGCTTAATTATTATTTTAATTAAACTCATAAATGAGTAAGCAATCAACGAGGAAATTATCATCAACTCTAATATGAGCATCTCGTGAGTTGCGTATGAGTATAGGCTCTTATTACTCATTTTTGAAAATCTAATGTAATTCTCTCGTCTAACCCCTGAACATAATATCATTTTATGCTGCTCTCATCATAGCTATAAAATGATAATCATATTTTAAGTTTCGTAATTACTATTTTCCAACCTACTATACTCAGGGCTCTACTACACTTTTATTGCTATCTGGTGTTTTCCATACGCGGTACTCCTTACTTTCTAGTCGTGTCAGGAGGAGGAACATGTTGGGATCTCTATTTACAGTATTTACATTACCTTGAGAAAATACTAAAATTGATTTTAAATGGAGCTTTGATGAAATAAATCACAAAGGCTAAAATACTAAACCAGTTGAAGAGTTGTTCTATTTGTAACATCTGTTTGTGCCATCTTTGAATAACATGCCTACTTATAATCCACTCGGGTAGCAAAGTTGATGTGGACAATACCACTCACCTGAGACAGCACAAGAAATGACACCTGAACGTTGGATAAATATGAGAATATTTCATATTGAATGTTTGGACATAAGTATCCCTCAATATGGATGTACCCGTTCAGAAAACAAATTGAAGGAAAATGAAAATCTCAACCCTCATCCGAACACTTCTCGCCAGAAAGATATGGAAACACATTTACATAACATTACGATACTGATGGAAGCTTACAAAATAATATTACATAAGAAGGTTTGAAAGCATTGCATTGTAGGGATACGTAACTGTATGGGGAAAGCTTAATTATAAATTATAATTATAATCGCTGTGGGTGAAGGCTTAGAGGACGGACAAGAGCAAATGGAAAATCTAATTAAAACCCTTCCAGTCCTGCTCGCACCCTCTGCTTCGTAATATTAAAGTAGAGAAAACTCTAAAACTTATTTCCCTACCCACCCCTGTAGTCTTCCCTTGCAGCTTATATCCCTTGTGCTAATGAGGAAATAATCAATACCCTTGCTATAATGAGTAATGACTTGGAGTAGCCTCGTACTTAGGGAACTCTAAGGTATTATTCAAAATAGCCTTTCATGCCCTCGTCAAGCGCTCCTTTTATTGCTGCATGTTCAGTTTTCTGCTGTTCTGCTGTCTTCTTACTCCGCGTGCCAGGGAGGCTTGTGATTTATGTGTTCAATATATTATACTCGTATGTGTTCTAAGGAGATAATGTCCGATTCAACTCTTCCTGGTGAGGTTTCTGTCTTTATTGTTGTACTTGGTAAGTAAAGGAGTAAGTTTGTTTCTGTAGTCGTACTTGGTAAGTTAAGGTGTTAATATGTAACGACAGTTCAACTATTTCTTTATCCTTTAATTTATTGTTATACCAATTTAATCAATTTTAACTAAATACAGAATAGTTACAACATTGTGTACACAAGGTGGAAATTGAGAAAAAAAATCTATCAAGTTTGGTGATAATGCCTAGGGCATTCCCTTCCATTATATGATTGATGGTAAGCAAATTTACTATAAGAGTGTATACAATTATTATACATACACTAACCTTGTTCCTAGAAGTACACATAAAGCAGAGTTCTGGAAAAATTATGAAGGAGTGGAATGCTGGTTGTGGTGGTATACTTGTATTTATACTAATGCTTCAAATTATGTGATACTAATCAAGAGGTTTTTTTCTTCTTCTTCTTCTTCTTCTTCTTCCACATCACGAACTTAGACTATAAATCAGAAGATCGGGCAAAAAAAAGCAGTTTTGATTTCTATATTATTTGCTACTCAGGTCTGCTGTAGGTAGTACGGTTTATAATTTATAAACTCAACTCCCAAAATGTATTCCTTAATGAGTAATTAACAAAATAAATAAGGTAAATTAACTTTTATTAGAGAGTTGGCCTCAAAAGGTTCAATCCGGTTTTGTAAATTTAGTTTGCAATTATCGATAGTGATCTGTTCTTGAAATGAGTTCCTCAGTTCCTCAAAATTGGTAATAAATAAAATGTTATTTATTGCACCTGGGATTGCGTAGGTTATCTGCTATGAGAGCGTTTTGAGAGTTGGTATTGGGTCAACTACTCAAAATATAGACTTCAAGTTGTAATGTAATTCAAAAGAGATCAAAGAAATCAAAATTGTTGTTAAAGCACCTTAATTGGAGAAAAGGATGAGAAGTTTAGAGAAAGAACTAAGCTGATTTATGTTTTTTTTTTTTTTTTTTTTTTCTTTAAAATCTCAATAATTATTACTTCTGTTGTCTATTATAAGAAATGTTTGTTTTTACTTTTATTTTGAATCATTCAAAAAGTTCTAAATGTGGCACGGAGCCATGCATGTATAAAGAGTAAAACGTAGCGACCTGGTGAAAAGTGAGTGATTTAGTAGCTCAAGTTAATGTGGTGTACTCGTATATATAACTTGGTATATTATGAGTTCATCTTCGCGAGGCTGATTCCAAAGAGTGACACTTGGTATATTATGCAAGCATCGAAATAAAAATATTATAATATTATTCAAACCGGTTGTATCTAGGGTTTCTCGGATTTTTGACAACCAGTACCTATTAGAGTGGTTTAGTAGGCACTTGGAGAGAATAAGAGTAAAATCACTAGAGCTCGTAAGAATGGTCCGGCTATCTGAAGTTTACCACTGCATAGATGATGATAAGTCAGAAACAGGGACCGCACCCCAAGTAATCTGCCGTAGCTACATCAGGCAGATATAAATAAAGCCCAAGATAACTATCTAACGGATAATTTCAAATCAAACAGTATAATAATAAATGCTTGATATAAATATGCTGACATACTATACGATGGTGACTTGTTAAGTTTTATATTAGTAGGTACCTACGTCCATTTAATCCAGGGTTCCAGGGTATCGAGGCTGTATATATTCAACAAATTACAGCCTGCTATATTCTTGTCATATTCTTGAAACGGTCACATTAATTTTTATGAACGCATGCAAATTTATTTTATCTAATACCATAAATCAGGGTAATACCTGACTTGGCTATTGTATGGACGTTCTGTTCCCTACGCTCAGGTCTAGTGACTCATATTAAATTCCTGAAAACAGATTAAGTAATTACCTGCTTGCTGTGGAACAATACTAAATTAGTAATTACCGTAATTATCAGCTCTAATTATTATAGCTCTAGGCAGCTGTCGAGGACCAGTTATTTTAATCAGTACATTGAGTATCGCCACAGGCAGTTTAGGAAATTAAGACTATAACTCAATTAGACAACCTAATACGTAATTAGAGGAGGTTAGGTATCTACACATTGAAGTTGGTTCTGTACCAAGATGATCATCACTGGCTTTACGAAATTCAAGAGTAAGCTAAAATGAATCTCAAGTTTTCTTATCTCTAGTAAACTATTGGTAACTTCTATGAAATTATGTTGCCTCTAAAATATAAAATGAGTTAAGATGAAAATTATCTTGAAAAATCTTGGATCCAAAAATTACACGTCTTACTTACCTAGAAAGTTTACCTACTTGTGTAACTATTCGGATTCAGGGGCAGAAAACCTAAAATGATTCATTCACACTTGTGTTCTACATTTAACTATAGATACGTCTTACTTTAGTGGGTTTCAGAGATTCAGTATAGGTACATAATTATATTTTATTTGGATGAAGAAATTTTTTACTTATAAATTTTATTATCTTGTTGATTTGAAATAAGTTCACTTCCAATTTTTTACTTTCCTTATCCTAGAATAAGGAAAA
Source organism: Bactericera cockerelli (assembly GCA_024516035.1). NCBI lineage: Eukaryota > Metazoa > Arthropoda > Insecta > Hemiptera > Triozidae > Bactericera > Bactericera cockerelli. The sequence continues at coordinate 42,513,949 of CM044955.1, forward strand.
TATTGTATTATTTATTACGATCAACTTAGAAGTTATATCTCGATATGCAATGTCAATCGAGATCTAAATAAATTAATGCAAAGTCACAGTATTATACCAGGATACTTTTCACAGAATCAATCAATAACTGATTAATGAACTACAGATTTAAGTTCTCAAAACATTTTTACTTGTTACTATGTAGGTATCAATAATGTACTTAGTTTTTTGGTAAATAGGACAAACGGGCTATAAAGGGACACAAGCCTGCAATTTGTCTTCACGGTGAAGGTAGGTAAATATTTAAATTCATGTAAATTCATAGAGACCTGTAAAATAATTGTGATTTTGTTCGTTCCGTTATTCAAAATTCTGTCAAAACTCAACCTTGTTCAAATTTTATGAATTATCTTTCTGACATTAATTTGTCAAACTCATATCAAAAATTAATATTCTGAACCAAAATTTAATAATAGAAAACTCTCATACGTTGTCAATTTGACTGGAATACTGCAATAATTGTGTCAGGTAGACGCTTAATTTAAATAACATATGCATAAATTAATATTAATATCTTGTCATAAAAGACTAAGAAGTGATTTGAATGTCTGATTAGGTGGCTAATGTAGGATTACTTTTTTACAATACTTATCAAAAAGTGCAATAACCAGGATGCTTGTTCCTTGGCTGTATTAGTTAAAACTGGTTCTAGTATAATGAGGAGATATAATACAATTTTTTATCATCTTAATCTCATTTCTTTTGACAAAATGTTACAACTTGAATAAAGACTGTCAATTGATAAGAAAATCTAGCATTGAACTTTAATGCAGGAATTTTACAAGGAACTAATTTGAGAAGAAAAAGAATTGGGTAATCACTAAATTCAACAACTTAACCGATAGGTAAATTTCATGCCAGGTAAAATAACAAAAAAGTAAAGAATAGTATGATCATTATACTATAAGTACATACTACATAATTATATTATATACGAGTACATAAGTATTATAGAAATATATATTATTAATTTATTGTCTTTTATAAATAATTTTAAAAACATAAACACCAATAAGAATGTATTTTGAGAGAATATTTAGAACTGCAAATATTAATTATTATAGTGAAATAATTTATAATAATGGTGAATCAACTTACCATGAACAATTTGAAATCAAATTTGAGTTTTGGAACTGTTTTTATAATGATGACAACTTTTGATCTAAAGATTTCTTCAACAAATTAGTCTTGTTCTTGGAGACTTTTTAAAGTTTCAACAGATGAATGAACTTGTGGAGTTATTTCGAACACACTTCCCAACACTTATTAGCAAATTAAGTTTTTCGTCAAGAACTTCACTCGTACACACTGAGTTTTCGTAAAACTAAAAAGCAACTAGGTACTCTCAATAATTAGCTGCACCGGTCCAAATTGAACTGTAAACTCATTATTTTTTATCAACTCTATTTAAAACTAATTAAAATACAAGTACTGTTCTAATTAAGAAAACCATTAAAAAAGCGAACTAATACTTATTACGTAAAAATAATTTTCTTTTGAGAAACAAGCACAAAATAACACGTGTCCGGAGTTAGGTTATGTTTCGATGTATTTTTTCCAGGATATTTCAAAAAAATATATTTTCCAGAAACTTTAGTTCACTTCAGTTCTTTTCGAAATAGATTTTTTTTTGTAAAATAAAATACAGTTAGAGGATTTTTAATAATAAAAAAAAATATATCAAGTCTTTTTAATTGAAGATTTTTTAAAAATAATATTTTGAATTTCAAAAATGAATGTTGCTCAAGAACTGACGCTCCTGCACGTGATGTCGAGAGCATGTGATAATGAACACTGATACTGAATTCTCTGATAGACTTCGCCGAATGCAGAATACAAATAAAAATGTTTCCTGAAGAGCATTAAAAAAATAATTATAACTTAAAAAGGACATGAAGTAATGAAAATGATATTATTAAAGTTGGTCTCTTCGTGAATGTTCGTAGGAAATCGACTGCTATACCTACAAGAGCTTTCTGTTTTACGACTTAACGCAAAGGAATGGGTTATTGTGGGCTTGAATTTTATGAATTCGACACCTTTTTGTCTAGAAGCTTTCTTTTGTCTTGGAGTATTGAATCCTGCGAAAATCAACAATATTTTTCCTTGAGTAACCACCAACTGTACCTGGTTCCATATCGATGATGTTGCTATAGCGATCCTTGCCAGGACTATAATTATACTTACTTATTAATAATGGGGTGTTACCAGGAATCTCTTCTGTTGTTGTTATGGTGGCGCAGTGTAAATATCGCTGGTCCTTCCCCTGTATTAATTACTTCGATAGTAATTACTGGGGCGCTGGGGGTACCTACTTCATAATAATAATAATAAGTATCCTTATTTATTTTTATATACATTTCAATTTCTATTACATCTCCATGAAGTAAGTACTGTTGTACTTTTCGGGAGATGTAAGTAATTTTCCATCACATCAGTTTTTTTTACAATTCTTTTATTTTCATTGTTTCTTCTTATTTTTTTATTTCTATTTCAGCCAATTATATTACATTATTTGTATTAACAAGGTATTGTTTTATTTCCCGCGTCATATTATTTTCATTTGGAATATTTCTTAAATTTGTTGGAATATTGTTCAACATTTTTGGAATTCGATGTTTGGTTAGCCTTTCGCCATAATTGTTGTTAAATTTGTTACGGGGTATGTTATTACCGAATAATTGTTGTTCTAACAGCGTAGCTTGTACGCTGATATATTCCCTCTCTGATAGATGATTCGGTATTATTACGAAAGATGTCAAACAATGCCGGATCATTTTAAAAAGATGAGTGTTTCATCTTTTTCGTAGCCATGAAACAGCCGCTACTGTGGGCGCTTGTGGTCTGTGTCGTAGCTTGCCCATCTTGTTGTTTGCCTCCTCTCTGATGGGCGAAAAGTGACAAAATTCTCGCTAGTCGCTATTTAGGTGCTGGATCAACATGAGCGCACTGGGAGGTATCCTTTACAAACAACTGTTAACAAAATCTGTATATGTTGCAGGCCAAACTGTTTTTTAGGATAAACTAGTATATCCTAGGACAAACTAGTTTGTCCTGAGGGCGTCCGGATAAACTAGTTTATCCTAGGCCAAACTAGTTTATCCTAACGCACTTAGGATTAACTAGATTTTACGGATTAAAATGTTTATATTTCAGTCCAAACTAGTTCGTCCTAGGACAAACTAGTTTATCCTAGGCACAACTGATTTTACAGTAAATTTCATGATGCTGACAAAGGAACCTGTCTCAACTAGTCTGGCACACCGCACGTGTGATCTCGATGAACTTCGTGAAGATGAACTTCACGAAAAACTCGATGTTTTTCGTGAGTCTTGTGCCCGCATCGACAAGCGTCTCTTCCTTTATATACCTATTTTTTATAATAATATAATTTGTTCTTTAAATTTGTGTAATTCCCTATTTCACGTTTTTTTTAAACCACCTTTTTTTTTTTAAAGTGGGGTTTAACGTCGCTTTCAACTGCCATGGTCATATCACGACGGGGGTTTTACCCTCCATTCGCAGGAAACTCACAAACCTGCTACTCACATTGACCTCACCCAGCCTGACTGGGGCCGGGAAAAGCCAGCGTCACGAGCATTAGAATTTGAATGGTCACCCATCCAAGTCTTAACCTCGCTGGATGTCGCTTAACTTCGGTGTTCTGAAGGGAACCGGTGTATTCAACATGCCATCGACGCTGGCTTAAACCACCTTCCTATTCAAAGTGTTATGGATCAAAAGGAGTGGAGACAGATATTTTTGGAAGAAGATTTGAGATTAGAAGATTCTAAGAAGGAGACACATTACAATGTACTTACAAAGGAAAATTACTCAAAGCTCATTTTAGAAGTGGAGGAGGCTGAGAGTGTAGAGAAAAGAACCCCAATACACAAAGCAGATTACAGTGATTTGGCGTGCTCAGTATCGGAAACGTCAAGAAACTAGTTTCACGATCCGAAGGAGCTGTCAAACACTATCTTACTGTGGATGAGTGTATGACGTCATCGATGCTGCACATGTAGCAGTAGGACAGTAGGTCAGCCTCATGAAATTTACTGTAAAATCAGTTGTGCCTAGGATAAACTAGTTTGTCCTAGGACGAACTAGTTTGGACTGAAATATAAGCATTTTAATCCGGAAAATCTAGTTTATCCTAAGTGTGTTAGGATAAACTAGTTTGGCCTAGGATAAACTAGTTTATCCGAACGCCCTTAGGATAAACTAGTTTGGCCTAGGATATACTAGTTTATCCTGAAAAACAGTTTGGCCTGCAACATATATACAATTTTACTGTCGCCTCTATAGTTCGAATGTTTGAGTATTTTACTACTAAGCTAATCATGCTCTTTTCTATAATCAACTTTGATTCTATAATCAACTAGTCCGTGAAACTAACTAAGTGGAGATGATACTTTTTATTGAAAACAGTTATATTCGAATTATTGATTCGTGTAAGACTCTCATTTGCTTCACTGAAGCGAGGCATGGCTATTCTAGAACATTTAGAATAGCCAAGGACACAGTTTTTCACAAATCTTTTTTTCTTCTTCTAAAGTACCTACCATACTCCTGTGTTACTTCTGAGTGTTTGATGTAAGCATAAGCACAGAAGCAATAACTTGTACTTGGCATACACCCACACACTGTATGTATGAATAAATCTATTTGTTGATTAGATGGATTTCATTTTTGCATTGAATGTGTTAATTTAATTTAGGTTTTAATAATTGGTTGATTTTATGTCTAAGAAAAATTGGGTATTCCAATTTTCCTGTAAAACACTTCTCGTTGGGCTTCGGAAACAGTGGGCGAAATTGTAAAACAAAAGTGGACTATTGACTTCGAACTCTATTACATTACAACTAGATTTTTTTAGATGCTTAAGTTGCCAGTACCGTTACCTCAGCGATCAAGGCGTCGCGTCGGTCTAGTCATCTTAAAGCACATGACTTATCCTCTCATTTGGGATTTTGACCACAAAATAATACACATCGGCTCACTGGAGGAATAAGAGGACTCATTAATCTAATTTGTCCTTTATCGGGCAGTAAAAAAGGAATATTTTTTTTATTTTTGTTTCCATTTATCAGCTTATCTAACGGCCAATATCTTTCTCGTGAGTAGAGTTGGATATGATTTTAACCACGTGCGTTTTTTTTTTTTACTTTTACGTTCACAAGTGTCCGAATACGATTTAGGATGATCGAAAAAGAGGTAAAAAAGAAAACTTTTATAATACTCGCTATACTAAGAGAGTAAATAATAATAAGAAAAGCAAGAGACACATATTTTATCTGCCCGATCAATGAATAAAGAAAAAGAAATATATGAAGAAAAATTCATGCATTGGGTAGGATTTGAACCAACGGATCCCAGCGCTACCTGGATTACCAAACTAACGCCTTAGTAGGCGGTCCCAACGAGGGCCCTGGGTCTATACCCTACACCCTAGATCTTCGACCCCAGGGTTTAGACCCTGGTGCTTACAGCTTAATTTACACGATTTTTGGGACTACATTGTGGTCGCTTACATTAAATAACAGGGTCCAGTATACATATAGGCCTCCGTTGTGTTCGCGTACTTATGCATTACGTGTGTCCACAATCTACTCACAAAAGTGGTAAAACTAAAAATAGATCGAAAATATAACTGGTACCTATTTATTTTTTATTAATTTTTTTTTTATATAATCGAATTTCAGCCCCGGGCTTTTCCACATTTTATTTTAGTATCGGTACACTATTCGTAGTATTCGTGTTCATTACAAAATCCTAAATCTTTTGGTTTTCCTGTGAAATTGCATCCTGGGCCTTGGCTATTCTCTCCTTAATAACCTGTCCTAATGAAGCCTCCTACTCAGCCAGGGTATATTCTTACAGCCCCATGAACCCACTCGAAGTTTGCAGCTCGGAGGTAAAATCCTGAAATTTTCAGATAGGAAAACGAAGCTACGGACTACTAGAGCTGGTCTGACCGTTTTTGTTTTAAACCTTGAGGGCTCTTTAATAAGTTTCCAAGTTCCATCTTGTAAGGATTAAAAGGGTTGGGTGGAAGAGATTGCCTAAGGCAATAACCCCGCCCTTTAGTTAGGACATATATTATGTATATATTTATTTTTTCTTTATTTATTATTGTTTTTTTGTTTTGTTATATTGTATTTTGTATTTTCGTTTGTAATTATTTGTATGTCCTATTATCTAATAAAGTGTAAATAAATAAATAAATAAATAAACCCAAACTCGGCACTCTCTGTCTCTCTCGTGCTCCTTTGCTTCCCCACTTTGCCCCTCGCTGTCCTTAATAAGTTTATTCACTCAATAAACATAAAACGAGAAAATGGTCAAAAGGAGAAAAGCCGAGAGGAAAACTTTTGGGTCAGAGTTCAGAGAAGAGAAAGAGAGAGAGAGAACGTTATTAGATGAATAATTAGATGGAAAACTAGAGAAGGATGAAGAGAAGAAAGAGGGATAGGGAATTAAGAGGAAGAGAAGGTCAAATCTTGTGCAGGAAGACAAAGCTGAGGGAGCGGGGGGGGGGGGGGGACTCATGCGCCGCTTGAGAAGGGTGCACAATATAATTAGATTCAAAAGTCCAGTCGGTTCTTTGCTCATTAATACACAGGACTTTCTCTGCCCCTTCCTTATCTCACCCCCCCCCCCTGAAAGTTCTCTCACTCTTCTATTCTTCTCCTGTTCCATCTTAGTTCCATTTCATTCTGTGTAAATGTTAACGGGGTGTGTACAGGGTGTTGCGTTTTTATGTTCTTCAATATTGTGGCATCATGAACGTGTGTCGTATTACGTTCGTTTGATTATTAATTCACATTTCTTTAATATTTCGACTGTCGTCAGTTTCAAGCGCATAATTTCAGAAACACGATACACCAGGCTAGGACACTAGTTCTGGGCGTCCAAGCGGTCTATAACCCATATCAATCCTTGACACTTTGTTTCCACCACCAAGACGTAATACGTTCTCTCGATCTAGTCTCTGATAGCACCTGAAGTACATAAAAGACAAAATGTTCATTATTACCTTACTTTATATTTTTTTGATTTCTTTTTGCTCACTCTATCTCTCTTTCCCTCTCCCTAACTCTGTCTGTCTCTCTCTTTCTCTCTCTCTCTCTCTCTCTCTCTCTTTCTCTCTCTCTCTTTCTCTCCCCCTAACTCTGTCTCACTCCCCCTCTCCCTCTCTCTCTCAATCCCTTCTACTTTGTCCTTTTCACATTAATAATGTGATTTTCTAAAAACAAAAGTCTACGATCTTTTTTTCCTCCTTTCTTTTTCTCCATTTCCACTTTAATTCTTTTTGTTAAAATTTTAATTATGTCCAATTTCATTTCCGTTTCTTTCTTTCTCTCTTCTCTTTATTTGTTCATTCACTAGGTAGGTACAGAGTTCCGAGGAAGCAGTGTCCTTTTAAAGATTAGCCAGCCGATGCGATGGAACGTTGAATAAATCACTTCTCGTTCTTTCAATGAAATTAACGGGTGACCATTCAAATTCATATCTCCGTGATTCTGACTATTTCCGGCCAATCCAGGCTAGGTGAGGTTAATGAGGGTAGCTGGTTTGTTAATTTCCAGCGATTAGAGTGTAAAATCCCCTCAAAAGACCTAGAATAGTATATATAGAAATATTATAGAGCCGTTACAAAAGAACATTAATATCGATTTTGCAGATATTATCCATTTGCTTGAATCATTATAATGGAAGTAACTATTTTTATAAAATAGATATATGGTATATTATACAATACACGTATAATTACATTTTATTTTACGAGTAAGATATATTACGATACATTGAAGACATTTTCCCCAAATTATAAATAATTACCCCTAACGCTTTATTGCCCGACTATGACTAATTGTAGGCCCATCATTATTACATCAGTGAGCCCAAGACGTATTAATATTTTTTCAAAATCCCAAATTGGACGATGACTTATTATGTTCTGGCTGGGTTTCGAACCCGCGACCTTTAGTTACCAGACCGACGCCGCCTTGACCACTGAACTATCGGGACAGAGTTAGTATGCCCAACGGTTTATGAGTTATGGGATAATGAACATGAACAATAGCTACATCATTTTCTTAAGAAAACACTTCTCTGTTGTGAATTCCAAATAATACATTTCTTCATGACGTTATTTTCAACAATATTGTCTTTTTATTCAAGATGGACAATTCTACCAACATACTGAGGAAGCACTGAGCAACCTTTCAGATCTCTTGTGAGGCGATTTTTCGCTTTCTCCTTTTCTCTTCTTATAATTTCAATCATTTTAATTAATGAAATAAAATGACCACCATGTTGAAAAATTAGTTTTTCCTCCGTCTAATGGCATTTTTTTTCTCTCCTTTATTCTGCCTGCCTTTATTCCCTTTTTTGCATCATTATTTCCCTGGTAATGACCTTTTTTATAATATATTATGTTAAAGAACAGTGTACACTTCTGCTATGTTTGCTTGTGAGAGTGACATTTTTTTAATGAACTTATCAAAATATTTCAACATATATGGGGCGAAGTGAGGGCGAGGCTCAATAATATAATGCTAGTACGCTGCTGTTTCTGATGTGAACGGATCTTATATATGACGTTTTTCATTTAGGCACTAGCAGTATTCCCTTGAGTGCTGCGATCGGACTTTTTATTTAAACAAAAAGCCTATCGATTGGCGATAGTAGGAACAATGTCAGCAGCAGTGTTTCACCTATTTCCTTCAAAAATCGTTTCTAGGCGTGTGATAGTGTCCCAGGCTAGCGTTCGAAGTTCATTCACTCAGTTTAGTATATCACAACATACAATGCTTACACAATACACAGTTACACAATTTTATTGTGTATCCACGAAAAAAAAATTTGATTGTGAATATTTGTATGATATTATTTCAGTAAGTCTAAAATAATCATAACTACTCCAGAAAAGTGAATTATTCTCCTCGAAGGGATTTTGAAAAATCTTGCAACCCTTTAGATTTAGGTATACTACACTTCATCCATACTTATATTAAATTTAGAAATAAAATTGAATTATATGTTTGCATTAAAAATGAAATATTAATATTGCATCACAAATGAGAAATAATTTGTAACTCATAATTATGTTTTGAGTTATTAGATTAGTTCGACAAAATAAAGCAAGATGTTAAATGGGGATGGTGAATGATTTGGAATATAGATACGTGTATAACTTAGGCAGGGTCGGAAAAAGTTGTCGTACATAAACCTCTCTTTAAAACTTAGGGCTGAACTATAGGATTAAATTTAAGATAAGCCAATTGGTCTTTTAAGTCGCGTTATAGTGCGCTGTGATTAGTTGAAATTTCGAGCTAAAGGATGGTCTGGATTATATTGAATCCTGTTTTATAATTCGACCCTTACGAGTAACAATAACAATAATAATAATAGATTCTTATTTATACTACCTGATTAGGGCTAAAGACTCACGTTGTTTTATTGATTATTTTATGTGGTCAACCGTTAAAGACACAATGTAAATTCATGCATAGGATGGGGGTTTGGCTATACCCATGTATTACAGTTTCTTCAAGAAGATACCTACATTTGCGTAGCATCGCGCTTAGGTGTACTTACTTTATGTTATGACTTATGTAGGCAGTTATTTCCTCTCCTGATTCTATAATTTAGTTATCATTACATGAATTTTGCAAAACATTTTAAATGGGGGGGCTTGGTTGAAAATTGCTTCATTCCTCTCATCCGCGCGTCAGCCACTTGTATTTAACTCCATGTCTGAGAGAAGAGGTTAATGCAATCAGCTCATGTCTCATGTTGAAATCACTAGCGATATCCATGGAACAAGGAATCTGTAAGGCCGGAATCCCACTGAATGCAACATTTTGTCTCGCAACGTTTCATGCTCTTTTCTTCCTTAAGTGCCCGAACACAACGGAGCCCTATACCCTGGAGTCCCTAGACCCTAGTACCACGTAAAATAATTTAACCATTTGCCGGTGTCGATGACTCGTTGAATGCACCGGTTCTCGTAGGATCACCAAAGTTAACTAACGCAACGTCCAGCGAGGTGAAGACTTCGTGATGCTGGCATTCCGGCTAAAACGAGGCTGGGTTAAGTTTATGTGGATAACAGGTTTGTGAGTTTCCTATGAAGTAAGGGTGAAACCCCCGCGTATATGAGCATGCAGTTGAAAATCTTAAACCCTAATAAGGTGCTCCGTTGTGGCCGCGCACTTGAATCAAGTGAGATAGAATCCCAGTTCCCACTGACTGAAACCTTGCGCAACACTCTGCAACATTTCCCATTCAAAATTTGACCCAAAATCTTGTGGAACGTTTCGAGAAAAATAATTTGCACTCAAGGGATCCTGGCTTAAGATTGGAAACAAGTTCTTGTAAGATCACTAAAGTTAAGCAATGTCCAGCGAGGTTTGGACTTGGGGACCACCGAAATTTGAACCCTCACCTGTGCACCTAGACTGGGTGAGATTAAATTTGGGTAGCTGTTTGTGATTTACCGTCGAATGAAGAGTTGTGTGTTTATCAAGAGTCACTAAGCAACAACAACAAAAAAGCTAAAAGTTTGTTTTTTACAAAGTATTTTATTGAAAAGATTGAAACTAGATTGCTTTTTACTACGTAGGCAAGTAGCGTTTTACAAAAATAATATTAAGTCGGTTATTTAAATTTTAATTTTGCTCAAAAGAGGCAGATATTTTAATTCCCTCTGGACTTTTAGAGTTACTTCTATTGAACATAAGTTAGTTTTAGTTACCTATAAACAATTAAACACGCATAGTATAGCTACAATAGCTGCTTACATACTTTACCTGGCAAAGAACACAAAAGTTCAAAGAGATGAAAGTTTGAGTATCACCAAATTTTCACAGCATCGAGAATGTTTAAAATATTTGCGGATCAAATGGCATGCCAGTGGCTACCACTCCGCTGGGTTTGATAACATGTGCTTTGTTACTCAGGGTGTGTATTACGCCACCTCAGTAGATAATTTCAAATGTCAGAATTGGATAATGTTCCAATATTTTCCATAATACATTGCAAAAAAATTGGGAGAGGGACAACAATTAGGCAAGGGGGGGATTACAAATTATCCATGAGGACTGTGAGAGGGATATACATTACACATATAAATGAACCCTCCGGGGGATAATAACCCTTTCCTCCCTCAACATAATGCAAAAAATACAAGAGTGTTACAAAAATTAACAAATATGACAAAAAATATATTTGAGTATAATTTATATATTTACTCATTTATTTTGTCAAATTATAACACAAAAAATGACACTTCAAAAACTGACGCAAAGAGGTATGAGTTGTGTGGAATTTGATGAAGAGGTATTTGCGTTTGATACTCTGTGCATTGTGATGAGCACGCCATTGTAAAAGCTCTGGCCACAATTATGGACCTCTTGTTTATTGGGCTCTCAGGCGTTCAGCATCTTTATTTATCTACGGGAGCAGTGATGAGGGCCATCCGCTTTGACTTACTAAGGAAATGATGTTAAATTATTTGTTGGTAATTCCAAACCTAAGATACTAGTATTTTGTACAGTAAAATATCTTGATTAAATCATTAGCAGAAAAGGTACTCACAACAGTGGATCACTGGATTGATTTTATGTCTGCAATTTTGCAAAATACGTACATATTAAAAACATACTTGAAATGTTTTACAAGCCTACTCTGGAAGTATAAAAAATTATGCCGCAACCAAACTTAGCTAACTAGCAGTTATTGCAAGGTTCTGACCGCATCATATGAAAACCCTTACATCCTCTTTTTCTTTTCAAGCGGTTTATCATTTGAACTGGGAAAATCCCTGTGAGGGACCATCACCACAGGCGTCTACTGTGTCGGTCCCGTTAGAACAAGTTCCTATTAGAACAAATGTATGTTTCTTTGGGTCTATACAATTAGCAACATACATAATTCTCAAGTCATTAACATTACCTATCTACAAAAAGTCCAACGAGACCCATTATTAATTCAAACATTCCAAGCACAAGACTTGTACAGCCTTTTCTCTTGCACATGAAAGTAGGTACACCCTCTGGGCAGTTCTACATTTGAGAAAGAAAAAAAGAACAAAATCGTGATTACTGTTGATGTTTCTGTTGTTTCTGTCGTCTTGTTAAAAAAAACAATGTAATAACGCGACAAGTTTCAACTTGGAGCGGACGAGAAGTTTTCGGTAGCTCGGGGGCTTTGTTAGCAAGACAGGAGAGGAAGAGCTTTTGTTGTCGACATGATGAAAGTTATTGTTTCACAGTAATGATGTGATCTCCCTAATGAGATATAAATATTTGACGGTGCCAGTATTTTACTACAAGACTAGTTCGCCGCCACCGTGTAGAGACCTGCAGTAGGAACACCTCGCGTTTCACATTTGAGAGAAAATTATGTACTGATAGCAATACCTTCTATAAAATTTCATAACCATCAAAAAGAAGTTATTTGTTTAAGTTCATATTAGAAATCCAAAGTAATGTTAGGCATACGTAAAGTAAAGTTAGGTATACGTAATATTTTATATAAAACTAGGAATTTACTTTAATAAAGTTTTCACTCACCACGACTTTGTGTAGTTCAATTCTTGTTTCTGAAATTTACCTGGATTGTCTAAGGAAATTGACCTTCTTGTGAACACAACAATCACATAAATCATCTGCTGCTAAAAAATAGTCTTATGAGGAAAAAATCGACTTTTCTTCTTCAGTACAATTTTTATATTGAACTTTGTTTTATTGAAATCAACCTCTCTAATATTTTATTATAACCCTAAACTCTCGAATAAATGAAGTTTTCCAAATTTTAAAATAATTCTTTCACTTACCGATATCGGTAGATAATAGTTAAACAAACTGTGAAATAATATAAAAACCACATCGAGCCATTAGTGGTCTTGGGAAAATGGCTCATATTTATTTCAATATTAATCTACTAGCCCGTTCCTCTAGTATTTCGCATTTTCCCCAAAAATTTACTTTCCAACCGCTGAATTATACATTTATATAATTTTCAATTTTTGGATACTTTTTGCCCTGGAAGTCCATGGGAATCAGTGGCGAAGGAACCGGTATTGTATTTCCTAATGGTCAAAACTCAGTAAAAAAATAAAATAAAAATAGTAGTGACGAAAGAGGAGTGGAGATATAAATATGAAGATAAAGGTGAGGAGAAAAGGAAATTAAGTAAAGTTGTCACATCCACCATCAATGCATCAGTGAATATCAAGAGACGTTCGTCTTTAGCCTTGTACAAATGTACATATCGTTATTGTAATAATATGTAAAGCCTAGTTCAGAATAGTATTATTACCTATCTAAAACATGTTTAAATTATATTACTTTAGTGGAGCTTAAAAACTAAGAATACATGCGCTATTTTTTTTTTTTTTTTTTTTTACCTTTTTACATAATTATATTAATACTCATTAGTGAAAACTTGTACCACCTATATAACCCCATTCTTACATCATGTAGTCACATATATACGAATATGATCAAATAAATCAGGAAAAATCCTGTTTTTTATATGGCTAATAGCTTCTTTATACATTGAAAGTAGCACTTACAAACATTTAAATATTTAATAATTAATGCTACATATGTTTATGATCATACGCTATTACTTACAAATCATTATTGTGTCTTACTATGGGTGAATATGTATAATCATTGGAAAATTTGTGGAGATGACAAAATCACTTTTCATTACTTCTATAAAAATAGGCATTTTGTTTCTAATAATATTTGTGCTAATCAACTAAAGTGATCTTCATAATTCCTCAAACCAGCCTTACTAAAATTCGCCACACATGGAACTCCCTGTGCTATATCCTATAATACCAAGTTGTTAACTTACGTATCATCTGAGCGCAGGCAGCCAAAGAAATCACGACTGGAGTTGGTTCACCGATTCAACACGTCCGTCCGTCCCTTTGACGTCGGTATTATGAAAGAATGAGATTGATTTCCTTATTAATTTACATCATAAAATATGAAGTCTTAAAACCCAACTTTTAGGTATACACAACAAAATTTATTTATTAATGCTCATAGTATAGAATAAATAAAAATATCATAATATCTGTATCAATCACAATCGAGATAATCACAATACTATTCAAGTTGTTAAGTCCGCCGCCTTAACGAGAAGCTACTGAGGTCGGTCCTTAACTAATATATTTCAATTTATAGTTTCCTAACAAGCACCAATAATTTCCAATGTCACCCCCTGATCAGCCACACATACGCCACCTGACTCTTTCTAATAGCAAAATATCAATTCTCATCCCTGTATTTTTGAATTTACATTATTTATTTATGATCCGTTTTAAAAATTACTTCACCGCTTAATGTGAGCTCTCTTCCTCTCGTGGAGTGGCTGAAATTTTACAGGGACTACCGACAGTACCCAAGTCACATATAGGTAGCGGAAATCTATAGATGCAAGTAAAAAAAATTCAACGTCTTTAATGAAGAATACTGTATATATTTTTTACGTTTCAAAGTAAATAAATCCAGTGTTTTTCATTGGTCTAAATGGTCCTTCACAAAATTATAGGGAACCATCAAGACAAAATTCATTTAAGTGTGTCAAAATTATTATATTTTTTTCTCAAAGATAGCCCCTTGAAATCATAGTATAAAATAATACATGGTTATAAATAAAATTATAAATTTTATGTAATTGAAGATATTCTAATTGAGTTGAAGGCAAGTGTTTGTCAAAATCTTCATTACTCAGGGTTCCGAAGGAATTTTCTTGACCAGGAGTCTAATCTGAACTTCCTCATAGAAAAAAATTCCTTGTTATTGTTCTTATTCCGTTGTCCTTCGTTAATAGAGCAACCATCATTTATGCGATAATCGATCATTTATGTATCATCTTTTAGTTTAATCTAAAGACGTTTCATCTGAATTGGTAGAAAATTAGAAAACATAATAAATGTAGGTATATGTATGATTTTATTTGTGATGAAGCACAAGGCCTCATCACAATTTTTGTGGGTAGCACAGCATTACTAAGAGCCTCCTTCACTTTTCTAACTCTATTACACTAATTTCTCTTTACTCTGGTAATACCGCCACTGGTCGTTACTCATACAAGTAACTATTCATTTTTCCTCACGAGGTATGAGTGGACCCCGTAGATCCAAGTACAGAGCAGAAAAATTCCTTCCCCGCTGAGGATCTAACCCAGGTCACCATGCGTGCAATGCCTAGCGCGCTAACTCACTCGGCAGCGGTAACTTAGAAAACAATAATAACATTTTTTTATTTTGAAAACAATAATAATAAAAAATACCTCCTTTTTTAAACCTTAGTCGGAAACACGAAATCTAGATATGTAGGAAATTGAAACAGAATTTTGGTTTTGAAATCAGGTGGTGTGAAAATATAACATTTAAGTTGTAAAAGAGACGACTTATGGTGATGAAAAAGTTTATGCCTTATAGACCTCTCACACAATTCAATTATTTGTACTTCAAGAGAGCCCCCATTCTGCAAGCTTTTGTGTGTTGATCAAAGAAAATCCGACACACAAATTTTATTAGCTTGCAAAAATGTGTCTCATGTATACTCGTAGTTTAAACTTTAGTGCAAAATATGGAAATTATTGGATGTGTCGCTTTCCGTGGCGTAACGGTAGTGACTACTGCCCGTAGTCCAGAGATGCTGAGTTCGATCCCCGGTCAGGGCAGACTTTTCACACAGAAAATTATGTTCCCTCCTTATATGTGAGGCTGACATTTCCAGCCCTACTTAGGCTAGGTGAGGTTAATGTAGGTAGCTGGTACGATTCCCAGCGAATGGAGGGTAAAACCCCCGTCCTAATTCAGGACGTTAAATCAAATAAAATCATCGGCGTTAGGAAGGGCCTCCAGCCGTAAAAAATGTGCCAAAACCAATCAACCTCAACCATGAGGTTGAACAACGTCAACCCTGCTTGAGCGGGATCAAACACCTCGGCCGAGGTGTGAAGAACGCCTATACAAAGAAAGAGACAGCCCGGCAGAGTGTAAGGTTACGGAAAACATAGTTCCCATGCATTTCATGTACTTTCAGCCAGCGAAAAGTGCAACATGAATTTCAAAAATTGCGATTTTTATTGCAGAAATGGACTCTACGTTGAAAAATAAATTGATTTGACTTTTTGTTTGACTTCCTAGGCCAACGGGAAACCTATTTCCGAGATCCCCGAACAATCGTGAAAGACATGAAAAGATTCATAATTTTTTTTTTTTTTCCGTTTTTTTTTCTTCATACGGATCCTTTGAGACCCGACTTCGTGTCCTTAACATGGCACTGAAGATTAAGTGAGGTGTCTAAAGTGATCAAGATATAATGGAGATGAGCCCGGACCAAAAAAAAATTCTAAATTATAAGCGGGCGAACCATTTGGGCGGCCTCGGGTTCTGGGAGCCCAAAGCGGGAATTGAAGGATAATACTAATCTTAAGTGGTATCAAATGAAAGATCTTGATGAGCAGATACCAAATTTATTGATTTTATTCCTTCATCCGGTCTACTGGGTGGCACCTGGTGGCCTTTACATTTTCTTTGGCGGGTAGGTACCTTCGAATCCTTAGCTTAGTGGTCAGATCTTGGCCAGTATGTATTTTTCGAGATGACCTCGCTCTCTCACTGCAAAATTTTAATGTTTAAGTTTCCAAGTATTAATTTAGTTAGTTCATTTTCCGTCCGGTTCTTTAGAAGACAACTTTGTCTAATGGTAGCAAGCTCGACCTGCAACCCACTCAGCATGGGTTTCGAATCCTGGTGGGGACGAAATTTTTTAGCTCTATATTTTCACTTTGGACTTAACGTTGTTTTGTTTTTCCGATCTTTATATTTGATCTTCATGAAAACCTCATTACCCTCACGAGGAAAATTTTAGTAGTTGCAGAGTTGGTTGGCCAATGACCTGTGGCGGCATTACGAGATTGATTTTGGACAATCATGGTTGAATGGAGATAAAATATGATGAATTAGCTCTCATAATGTCGATGCTATTCACTAAAAGTTGTGACAAAGTAGTGACTTTGGCCAAGTGGGTAGCATACTAGGCTTGCACGCACGATGACTTGGGTTCGATCCCCTTCAGGAAAGTTTTTTCTCTCTGTCCATTATGTCCCGGGTACACTGATACCTCGTGAGGTATTGATAAGGGACGTCACCACCGTGTTCTCTCCCGCTCATGGTTTTATCAACACCTAATATTGTCTCCCGTCGCGTCGCTTGCATTTTTACCTGAGTTTAAATCTACATATTTTAGGCCTAACATAAACATTATAATCGAAACACCTAGGAATCATTGATGTAGACCTGAGGCATGGCCTTTTATATATTTACCTAACCCTACTATAAACCCGAGGCATTGCCTTCTATGTATTATCCCTAACACTTCTATATTCCTAAGGCATGGCCTTCTATGTATTTTACCTAACTCTACTATACACTGAAAGCATTGCCTTTCATTAGTTAGAAATTTTAAAGATTTCCTTATAAAAGGCCGATTCTTATATAAAAATGATAATTTTATAGTTTTCATTTTCTTAAATACCTAATGTAAAAAATCATGGTTTTATTTCCGGGAGAGATACTCGTGGTGACCCTGCAACAAGCCGGAGAGAATTCGGGTAAGAAAAGGTCAACGGGAGAGAACTCATTACCTCACCTTGATAAGGTGATTAGTTGATTACAAATTAATTTCTATGGCATTTATTCAGCTCCGAGGTCTATGCAGCATTGAAAGATAAACCTTATCATGTGGAGTATAGAATCAAAAGGTCTCGCATTGCAAATTTATATATTATTTACTCACTTTGGGGACTCAGGGGACCAAATCTGTGATCCAAATACATATTGACCTTAGAAAAATTAAATACCTACTGCTAAAACTATATCTTAAAAAAAGACAACTTGGTACATTCACATTTTCCCAGCTTATTTACTTTTGTTATTCATAATGTTTCAGTAGTGTATGAACCTATATTTTCGTACAAAAAGAACTGATATCCCCCCAAAAACACCACTTCGTGGTTAAAAAAAGAAGAACGCCACACTCAAAAGAATGATTATAATTAGCTAAAAATAAATGATATCAAATTGAGAACACCTTACCCCTTCTCTTTCTATATCTCTGCACTCCTCTCTGAATTTATTCCTCTTATGTTTATCTTTCTTTATCCTTTCTAGGGGTCATAACAAACTTGATTTCTCTTTAAATTTACTTGTTGCACGGCAATAAAATATGGCGGTCGCGGTG
>CM044955.1:42532374-42573791 GCA_024516035.1 Bactericera cockerelli
CATCAACTTGAGAGTATTGAGTAAAGATTCTATTTATGTTTTTTGAACCTTTCAAAGTGAATACAAAATACAAAAATATGAATTTCTAAAAGCGAGGACCTCGGCTTCTTAATCACATCCGAAAATAGTAAACCACTTGTCTGAAATTACTAGTCTACAGTACCACCTAAAGTGACAACTTTCTCGAATGAACTCAATGTTGAACAGACGTCAAGGTGAAAAAAAAGTTGCAAAACAACTGAAATGAAATGGTCACATCTTCTCAAATTTTTTGCCGTAAAAAGTGCGGCATGCACGACCAATTGCGCCCGCCGTGTTTTTGTACTATTAATTGAATTTCCCTGACCAAGCAACGCCTATAGGCGTTGTTATCATTTTTGCATTGTTAACAAGAGTTGAGTCACAATTGCTCAAACTTGCCTTTCTAAAATAATCCTTGCTTGAGGCTCGAACCATTGGGCTCCAAATTATGAGTCCATTTATGGTTGAGCTATCATTTATCGGCGTAAGTGCGCCAATACAACTGAGCCTTATACCCTAGTGTAGCCCCCGTACCACCCAGAATAATCTAACCATGTTATTTCATGTAAGCGGCTTCAACAGAGTCCCGAAACTCGTCTATTTTTTGGGGTAGGCATTTGGGTATAAGGACTTCGGTAAAAGGGTCTATAGGGTCCTCGTTGTGGTCTTTTACTAAGACGCAATACTTACTACTACAAAACCAACTGACCAACCTATAATAGGAGTATAATATCTTTAGACTTTCGATGTCGTTTCCAGAGAAAAATATTCCTTATCATTTGTTCACGTCATTGGAAGGGTTGTGAAAGATGATACGATTACAATATCATATGAATAATAGAAGTATGGCTGTCGAAAGGGTGGTGTGTGAAAGCTCGAGCTTATTCAATAATGTTTTGGATGAGTCATCAGTAATTACCCTTGTAGTTTTCTGCAACATGAGAAAGTCTTGTGACTGTTTTAGATAACAATTGAAAACAGGAGGTTGTGAAACGTCGAGAAATATGAAAAAAATTGAAATCGGAACAAAAAAATATTTTTTTTTTTACAAAAACGAACACAATACTTCCGATTTCTAATATTAGAAAGTCATCGGAAGTAATATTTAGATTTTTTTAATCTATGTATGTAAATGTTGTGTAATGAGTTTTAAGTATACTTTAGAAAATTATTTTAATTTTCACTCAAGTTAGCAGGATAGTTTAAAGATAAAATACTGAACCTGGAATAACAAATGCTTAGAAAACATACCTAGTCTCAGTAAAACAAGATATCAGTCTCAGTAAGGAAAGATATGAGTCTCAGTAAGACAAGATATCAGTCTCAGTAAAGAAAGATATCAGTCTCAGTAAGACAAGATATCAGTCTCAATAAGGAAGGATACCAAACAATAATCAAAAATGATAAATACCTCAAAAAGTAATGTAAAAAATAAAAGTTTTTCAGAGGAAAGCGCTCCTGTATTTGAAACTCTTCTTCCTGATTCGATTTTGGGCAGCGGGAATTCTTATTGTTTACAGAATTTTTCTTGTACATAATAATAATAATAATTGAAAATAGTATAAAAAAAATTGGTACCTTGTGTTATTCTTCTTTCCCATGTATTGACACTTTACAATCTGCGATATTAAATGTCCTTTTTATTTATATACGTTTACATACCTCAGACCAAAATAATCTGTTAGACTCAAAAGCCAAAAGTTGTTACATCAAAAGCCAATAAGTCAATCATCTAATCGCACCCTGTATATGCGAAGGTAACAGAACGAATGGTAAATATATTTGTATAAATTTGTATATTCTCCTGGGGCGGAGGAAATGGCCAAACTAATTTCACGCTGCTCTGCGTATCCACAATCAAAAAACAAACACAAATGTCTAAATAATGATATCGTAATATCAGGAAAAAACTTATCTCTCTGAGAATAAGGGAGAAAGGGGGGGGGGGGCAAGAATTGAGGGGTTTTGTGCTGACCAAAAGGAAAGAGGTTGAGGAATTTTTCTCTAAGTTTATGTAAACTTTTTTTGGACTGAAATACCAAACAAATTATATCGATGTAAATATAATAATCTATATAAGAAAAACATGGATATAAGAGACCTTGATAAACAAACGATTTCCAAGTCAAATTTTCCTCTCTTGAAAGGAAATTAACCTCTTTACGAGAGAAACCTGGATATAAGAGAGAAAAAATCTGCTCTCTTTGACTTCTCTTATATCCAGGTTAGACCGTTCTTCTAATTATCATCAGTTATCAATTCATCACTCATCAATAACAGTTTCCTCATTTCAAAAATTAAACAGCACATTAAAACCCCCATACGTAGATCTCATGCACGGCTACCATAAAACCCTCACTTCCTGTCCAATGACAAATAATCGTTAGTCCATCTATTCTCGTAACTTGTAGCTTGTTCCGCAGACATCATAAACACCCAGAGTCCATTATTCAAGGTTCGAAGCCCTGGACTGAGCTTTTCTCTACTGCCATAATAAAGAGTGCATAAAATTTCAAGAAACAACACTTTCACTCCGCTGGATCAAATTTGTAAGTTTAATAGGTACCTGATTAAAATGGTATATATATTATGTAGTATACATAATGTACAGTACATATAAGTTAGGTGCTGAAATGGTATAAGGCACTCAAATTAGATGACATGAAAGGTGGAATAAATAGACGTTTTTGTAACACCTCTGTGGCGCTAAGTCACGGATTGCATACTGTGTACCATGTATACCATAAGGATAACCGACGCTTATCAATGACTTGAGTTATAGAGTTTGTCTATTAATTTAGCCCTAAAACTATTTGTATCGGTATCTACTAAACTTATAGTATGACATCGAAGGTTCGAATCCCAGACTTCCCAATGTAGCTTAATTATTTATTTTCTCTTTAGCATTACATATACTATTTCTTCTACCCTAATAGTCTAATCTTCATAGGGGGCGTCATCGTGAACGATAGTAGTCAGACAGTGAAAGAATGACTCAACACTTCTACCACTGTCTTTATAAGGAGGCTAATAATTGACAAGGGACCCCAGAACCAAGCCAATGCTGGTCTACTCCCTAATATAGTCCCCCAGCCAGACTAATAGTCTAATAGGGACTAAAAATCCCCTGCTCCCAAGAGTCTAATACCTTTCTTTTTTAATGAAAGTTTTATAAATAGAATAACCATATAATGTGCTTCTGATGATAAATTATTTGTTTACTTACCACATAATTATGGTGGAAAATGATGAAACTTTAGAGTTAAGGGACTAAGTCCAATTAAGGCAATAGGTAAGTTAAGTATATATCATTTGAATTATTATTACGTGTGCATGTACCTATACAACTCCTGATGTGTTTTTTATTAGTTTCCCTAATGGTAATGAGGTACTAATGAGAAAATTTCTAGTGCTTCGGATGGGGAATGGGTTAATATTGCATGATGACCTTTACTTTACAATAATTAAATTTTAATGAGCTTGCATTATACCCAATGCACTTTAGATATTAGTCAGATATAGCTATAAAATAAATGTATTTATGTATCTTTATATGTATGTAAATACAAAAGATACATAAATATCTAAATGTTCGAAAAATATGTATATTAAAATATGTAATAATAATCTAAAATGTAAAAATATAGGTATACCTTAATATCTTTTGGTAGGTAAAATATAATATGCTCTATAAATATAAAACCATGATTATGCTCATCAATTCCCATGAGGCTTTATTTCAAGTACCTAATGAATTCTTGAAGATCAATATATTGGCTCAATAACTCATTATTCGCATAGTAACTATACAACAGTAAAGTGCTGAAATATTTTTAAAAATATTAAAAGCCTAAAAAAATTGAAGAAGAAAAAACCCTAAATCTCTTTTCAGCATTGTGTATCATCTTATTTCTTGTACATTAGTGCATCCTTATAAGCAAGTTTCCCGCGACTGAAAGGCGTTCAAAGTAATTAAATAGTAAAATAGCACATAAATAATCTGTCAATGTTTCATTGCGCTGTAATCTTGAAATGCAAAAGTTCCAATTGGTCTGAAGCATAGCTATTTCACTAGTAAGTAGTGCCTGCCTGTAGTGTAGAACTACTAGTGATTCAACACCGGACCGATTGCAGCACTTTGCTCTCTTGAAAATACTTCGTTGATGTTGATGATACACAAAAATCAACTATTAAGGCATTTATTTCTACTACAGAACTTGGAACTCATTCATATTATATGAAACTGTATGATTTCGAGAATGTCCGCCGGAGACAAAATTGTCCCCGTACAGACACTAGAGGAGAAAATGAGCTACTTATTTTTAAAAATAAAAAAATACCTTTTTTTCTTGTAAACTGTGAAATTTCTAATCTTACAGCTGTATTTAATTTTAAAAAGCTATCTTGTACTGCTCGTATGTGTATGTAGTATGTAGTGTGAAGTATGTAGTTTATGCATATGCACATCAGATTGGTAGCCCTGGCTGTAAATCAAATGATTCTTATAAAATACGACTGTACACTCAGGTATACTGTAATATTCTGTATAATAATATGTTCAAGTTCAAACCTTCCAACAAGCCACAGTATTAGAGGAAGCAGTAAAATTTATTGATAAATATTGAAATGCAATTACTAATAATTCCTACAAGAAATTGGAATCGAACCTAAATATTAATTACGAAGATAATTAGATAATTGTATTGATTATTTATGACAGCTGACATGGTTCTTTTCATTATGGATAGGTAACTGTGATTAGTTGATCGATTAAATAGATAACTAAAAAAAATTGCAAAATTTGCCAGAGGAATACTAAGAAGGAGGCTGTAGATAATAGCATTACGACTAAACAAGTAAAAAAAAACCCCTGAAGTAATGCCACTTGGCGGTTCCAGGACAACAACAAAAGAACAATACCTAAATGAAGGGGTTTCTAAACGGTAAAAAAATAGGTTCATTCCTGGCTCACAGGAATGAACCTATACTCTGTTTCCCTCTTCTCAAAAGAAAAGTACCAAATAAAAAAATCTCTGAGTGTTATCATCACGGTCATAGAATTTCAGCTTTTTTCCTTCGCTTAACTTCATCGGAGATCATTCGATGTAGGGTTTTTCTTTTCCTTTCCCAGGTATCTCACAAATCAGATATATTGCACCGAAAAGAGTGTATGAGTGTTTGAGTGTAGCAATATCCAATATTGATAAATATGTTAGTGATAGGGGAATAATAAATAATAATAAAATATGACTGAAATATTAATACTCCCATCAGGAGTGTTGGCATCAGAACGTTGCTCTGGTATGCTTATAGGATTCATCATCCCACCAGACCTACATACATACATACATAAGATATTACCTATGTTGTTATACTCCTGCATAGTCCAGGTCCATGACAAGACCATGTTACCAGCGAATACTTGGACCTAGATATGGCTCTCATGTTCCACATTAAGCATTAAATTAACATAATATTCATATTAAAATCAGCAGGAAATTTGACAGGCAAATACCAAGTCATCAGGGGCGGGTATTGTAAGGAGAAATGAAGTTTGCAGACAAAAAGGCAGTTCCCCTTCTTGGCCGTTGGGTGATGCTTCTCAGACACATCAGAGGATAATTTTTATTATTCAAATATTATAATTTATTTGTTAATTTGTGGAGACAAAATGGTTTTTTCCAGTAATAGTGTCTGGTTTGTTTTTTTTTTTTTTTTTTTTCTCCAGAACATAAGCAATAGCGCATACCTATTAGGACAGGCCAGTCTTGTATGAAAAAAAAAACACCAGAAAGGCCTTTAGTGATACGATTGATAGAGCTTAATTGTTAAAGATCTGTGAGGGAATGTTTTTCATACGGAATAAATGAACAGAAATTTTCCTATTGTTGAAAGAAATACTATACTTGCAAACATTTTTTAAGCTTTGGACTTATAATTTTGTACAGAGTGTTTAATTCATATTTTCATCTAGATATACATAACATTATTCTGAACGTCAGTAAACCTGACACAAATGACTTATTTTCATTATATCTAAATCACCATAAATAAAAATGTTTTGAATAGGTAATAGATTAGCAGGGCAAAAATTTTCTTTTATGATCGAAATATGTGAAAACTATTTATAAGTGGCGTGGTAGCACCTCATTCATTCATTACTCTTTTTATTACTTTTTTATGAGGGCCGCGATATGCAAACCAAAAACACCTCAAGAAAAAGTGTGGGGTGTCCTAGAAAGCTCTAACCTATACCCTTAACAATGCTTGGTATAATTGCGAATAGATAAGAAATACATATTATTTATTTAAATATCAATGGGGGACTTCGTGTGTAAAAGACGTAAGAATTATTTTAGTAATGTAATTTTTAATGGAAAATGAAACAAATTAAGATGTATTTTATGAAACCTAGTCGTAGAAAATAATAATAATGTTGTATGCAATACCTACATAACTTGTAGGGACGTAAATATTGTGTAGGAAGTGAGTATACTTACCATACCATGACAAATAACATGTATAGGCATTGGAGTGGTCAGAGGACAGGGGGGGTGTGGTAATGCAGGTGTCTGTGGGTTCGGGTCTCACCCAATGCATGACATTTTCTTCAGTTATTTGAGATCATGACCATACTAATAGGGACTGGAAAAAGGGACTTCAAGTTCCAAATGGTATATAGGTATTATTATTCTTATAAGCTCCGGTAGCTCAAGTGGAAAATGGATCGTGATCCAGTGACTAGGGCTCGAGTGTGACTGATTCAAGGCTTAAATCATACAAAAATCGAATACATACATTTAAAACCGCAGTATAATCCTCAACCAAATAGGTACATAGGTAATATAGGTATGTAGATAATAATTAATCTGTAAAGTTTCTTGTATCTCACTTCATTTTAATGGCATGATATCTAGTAATTTAAATTTTTATTTAAAAAATATTATAATATGAACTGCTATAATATGAACATTACAGATAATACACATTTATGCAAAATCCAAGACATTGCCATACAACAGACTGTGAACTCTTCAATGTACACAACTCGACACAGGTAGCTCCAGATAGCCTGAATTTAACTCAAAAGGCCTGAAAGAAGGTCTTCGAAATTCAACTTATGAAGCACAATTTTAAGGATCACCTTATTAATTCCGATAAATTTCTAATATTAGAAATCGGAAGTATTTTTTTTTTTTTTTTTTGCATGCTTCAATTTTTTGTCATTCCTATTTCTCCACCCCCAAAGCTCATCCTCCTCCTCCTCCCCATATTCCCCGCCACTAGCCCGGTAATCAATGCCCGCATATAGGTCCATTGTTACCTAAAACTACAGAACTATATAATTATAGTTATCAATAGGTACAAGAACATTATTTAATGACCCTGTTTAAAAACTATAATACGAAGCTAATTAGTAATTAACGAGCAAAAAGCTATATTACCTACGTGTTATCTACGAGCAAACACATTACCGATATGCATTGCGTTGTGAGCAATAAAGCAATTTGAATACATTTCGTGTAATTAGGGTTCAGTTTTAGGTAAACCATCTGTTCATGTTGATTAAAGCATGGCCTAGCCTCGATAGTCAATATCTTAGTAAGCCTATAATGTTGATACAGGCTAAATTAGCCTATAATATATCGGGGAGATAACGGGCTCAATTAATACACACTCCTGTGTGATGCTACTATGAGGTGCATTGTGTTCAGGGTGAAGTAAAACATTGTTTGGCAAATTTTACACTTATGAGCTTATAATTAGGTAAGTCTAAATTTTCTATCATACCACCAACTTGCCAACTTTACTATAGCTCGATTTTTGAAGCAGCGAACTCGAGGTCAGTGGTTCAAGTTTAGACCATGGTGAATTTCATAAAGGCTGGGTTGAGTAACTGTGACATACCTCTTGGGATTTTCACAAATTAAAGGGGTATCTCCCATGTTTAATAGAACGAGGTATGTACCAATGTACCTACCTACTTACTGTCACATGAACAAAGCAAGAGTTGTATTACAACTGCAATACCTATAATTCTGACATGCATCTTAAATTAATTAGGATTCTTTCTCTTTCTTGCTGACTACTTTTCTATTTTACTTCAGATCGTATCTGAAGACATCCGAAGTATTTTGCTCTTACATATTTGTAAAAACGAAAAGAAAATTACTCCCACTTGGAAAAAAAAAAAAAAAATGACCTCCTGGGTAAGTTTTAGTTTCATCTTTCTGTTTTTGTTCTTTACCCCTATTTGCCTTTTTTATTTCTTCTTTCTCAATCGTCCTTTCTTCCTTCTCTATTTGTTCTCTCTATGTCTCTCTCTCTCCTTTACACGTGAACACGGAGTACAATGTGGAACAGAAATGGAGTACTGCATCTATCTGAACCACCCTGTATAATAACTATCTCATATCCAATAATGACTAAGTAGGAAGGTAATTATGTACTTAAGTGATAATAATGTGTTTTGTACTGTCACAGTGCTGTGTTTTGAGAACATGTGGGATAGGTACGCAGTTGATATTATGTTGTAAGTAAGTAACTCTGTATAATTAAGCAAGTGAATAGTACTTTACTTAGACCAAGACGGGAAGTCCTCCTTGAGCACCTCTTTAAGAAAGTAGGTACCTCTTTATTCCCGGTGGCTTGGTTGTTTAAGCGTTGGTCTGATAATCCAGAGGTCGCGGGTTCGAAACCTACTTTAGTTTATTAGAAATATGGATTAGTAAATGTATTTAGTTTTTTTTTAATACGTTTAAATCGGCCTGACGTTAAGCTGCCCAAATGGGTGTGGGAGGTCCGTCATCATTTTACCCATAAGGACGGAAGGGTAACTTTTCCAACGTTCGTATAGGTAGGTATTGCAACAAAAACGACTTGCCATAGTACAAAGAGGCAGCTATTCTAATTTTAAACATTAAAATTCCTCGGTTGAATCGAAAATCGATCTCACGCTCTCCTGTTGACCAGTTTATAGGCTTCACCATTGCATCACCGACCCTGATCTCAAAAATACTTTGGTTATGTTTATGTCTATAGAATTTAAATAAAAAAAAAATCGAAGAAAAAATATATTTTTTTACAAAAAACAAAAACGAACAACAATACTTCCGATGTCTAATATTAAAAATTTATCGGAAGCAATATATCAATAAAATCAAATTGAAAAGGTATTGTAACATCCTAAATTAACTTTGTTAGGTAGCATAGCTTCAGCCTTTGGCTAATATTCAAAATGCACACCCTGGCAAATTCTAAAGAAAACACTTGGCTTGCTAATAAAGGGGAACTTGCGCTCATCATTGGAGATGTAAAATGGACACCAGTGGAAAGCACTTACCTTCGGACTTTACAAGTAGAATAATAAACAAACAAAAGAAGTAATGAAAGCCAAGACCAGACGAGAAAAGGAGGAGAAATTGCAGGCAGTCGAAGGAAAGAGTTTCGAAAACCCTGGTCAATGCTGATGATGCAATCAATAAGATACAATTAATGTTGGAAACTAAAGAATAAACAAATGAACGAAATGAAGAAGAAGAAAGCGAGTGAGGAGAGAAAGCAGAATAGAAATGGGATCCACCAGTGGGGGATAAGCAACGGTTGTGGGGACACTTTTTTTACTAGGGTGGGGACACTTTTTTTGTTTTACTAGGGTTTAACGTCGTTTTTCAAACGGAATAATCATATACGACGGGGGTGTTGCCCTTCATTCGTAGGAAACTCACAAACCTGCTACCCACAGTAACCTCACACTACCTAGGTTGGGCCGGAATGCCAGCTTCACTAAGTCTTAACCTCGCTGGACTTTGCTTAACTTCAGTGATCCCGCGAGGTCGACCGGTGCATTCAACGCGCCATCGGCGCTGGAAAAATTGTACACTGAATACAAGGAATTGAGTTACTCAATTTGCAATCAATAAATGAATGAACATTCAAAGCATCTACAAGTGTATCATAGTATTAGTTTAAGGTAAACATTTTTTTGGACATAAGAAATAGCTGTTTCGCTGAATCAAAAAATGTCTTACGTGAGGTTGAGCTGGAAATTATCAAAAAGGTATTTTGGTTTTTGTATTAAAAAAAAAAAAAAAAAAAATTTTGGGTTAAGGAGAAAGAGAGAGAGGAAGAGATGTTTTGAAAAACAAAAGTAAGCGTTAAAAAATAATAAAATCAGGAGACTTTCAATGAGACTCATAAATTAATGAGCTAGAAAAGAGAGTAATTAAAAAGAAATTGTAGACATAAAATGACACTGAAAAAAATGAGAATAAATGAAAACTATTTAACGTTCAAACAATTGAGACAGAGACAAAATAAAAATCTTTTAACAGTTAGACAAACTATAATCCTGAACTGAAAAAAACATGATATTACAAACAGTCAGACAAACTATAAAGTTAAACAGTCGAGCTGCATCAAGACTGTTGCAGCCCCACCACTGGTTTATCTTGGGAGAAAATTGAAAGAGGAAAAAGCTCCGGACGGCTGGACTTACCTCTGCAGCCTCAGGGGCGGATTTCAAGTTGAGGGGGTGGGGAGCGGGGGGCTGGGGTGTGGCTAACATCCCTTCTTCTGTGGTGGTGGGTGTGGCTTCCCCGTTAACCATAACGCGGCATAGCAGCTTCCTGGAACACAAGAGAGCATGATATGAGCCTTTTGTTCGATGCACCTGTAGGGTTAGTCGAAAATTTCTTTGGACTTTATTTGATTGACCTTAGAACGGTTTGTATTTATTGTCTCTTTCATTCTCATGTTTTATTTTCTCTTCAACAGTTTAGTGCTTTATCGATTGACTCGTTAACTTTGTTTGTTGATTCTAAGGAGTACCTACTTTTTCTTAGTTCTTTTTCTGAATCTTAGATTCAGAGTCCATTGTGCTAATCAACTATCAATTGAGGTTTGGTAAAACACGTCGATTTTTTTCTAAGCTGTAGTAAAAAATACTGAAACCGCCTTGCTAAACTTCACCATGCCTTTGGACTCGAACCACTGACCAGGTCACAAGGCCGCTGCCTTAACGATCCAGCCACAAAGTCTGCTGCGATAACCACTTATGTGTCGGCAGGCGAGAGCTCGTCAAGAGTTAGAACATCATGACGTGACGTCATTTATCTGCTCGTAATTTAGTTTCTTTTGAAAGCGGAGGAGCATTCCTTGACAAATCACATCAGCTCCTTTCAGTCTCAATGTAATGATGACGGGTAATAAAGGACACGTTAAGTACGCTTTGATAGTGGATTATAGTAGCTAAAAATAGCCCGAGCAAATAGATAATGAGCTGAATTGAACTCATCCGGCGCGGTAGCACCCATCTTGTTGTGCTCAGAGCTGTCGTCAGCAATAACTGTAAGATTGTAATGCAACATGGCTGGAGAACTAACATGAACAGAAATGTGTTTCTATGTTTATTAGGAATTCCAGTAAAAATAAACTACTTAATATTGAAAGTAATAGTTATATGTATTTGAAATAAAAAATTGGAACAGCTGAACTTGAGCAGAAAGCTTTGGCACACAGTGATTTCCGCAGTTGTAGTCTTTTTGTTCATGAGTTATCATCGGTTGGGTCAATTTGTTATTTTCATGTCACAACTTTTTTAAAAACTTACATCAACATACATAAATAGGACAATTTCACATTATATATGTATAATAATGGTCGGCAAAGGCCGATGATATTCTCTATAAAATAAAAACACTTCATTGTGTTATATTCATCGTACATTTATTTACTTAACATAATATTCATTAAGCTTTTGCTGATTTTCTAAAGTTTAGGCTAAGTATAGATGGTTTCCTTGTTGTGGTTTTGGGCTACTTCTCGACTTTGTATTGTTCAGGCTAGGGTTCAAATTTACCATTTTTATCAATGGAAAAAATAACGCAAATATGAACAGTGAACAGGAACATTAATGTAGAATTATCACAATGAAAATAAGAACATAATGTAGAAATATAATATTGAAAACAGGACGAGAAACTAGAAGAGGAACATATTGGTAAGTAACAAAGGAGTATTGAAGATGTAGACAGAAATTTGGACGCGAAAATTTGGATTTTGAGTTAGTATTGATGTGTGTAGCAATTTAATAGTTTTGTTGAAATACTTATTAAAAACAATTGATTTAGAATGATTTTACAGTGGAGACTGGCCCATAGTTAGAATTTTCTGTCGCTAGCAAAATTATCCTGCCGCAAGCGAGACCTTGCTCCTTCGTAATTTAAGAGGGAATAAAATATAGGTAAGAGGTATTATCTATTTTTTTAAATTATTATTGAAAGCCAGAATTCTCCATTGTGTCAGCTCCTCCAGTCTAACAACTATCTGAAAGTATAAACGGCAATACGTCGATTCAGCCAGCGTCATGAAATGACAAAGGACATAGGACAACGCACCTCACGCCAAAAGTAAGATACCTCATGGAAGATAACTTCACACCGGCATTGCACAAGTCATGTGGAAAAAACATTGGAGGTGGAGATGATGTAAAAAATATAACCGTTAAGAGTTTTAAAAGGGAGGGAAGAGAAGTTGTAGTAAGGGGAATAGAAAGAAGAAGAGTTGAGGAGGGGGAATTAAGGGAAAGAGAAAAAAGTTCTCGTGTATAATACAAATATCATGAATGAGAGAGTAAAGAAAAAGTTGTGAATTTATTCTGGGAATGTGGGTAGAGGAGGATGAGATATAATAGGCAGAGGGAGAGAGGAGGATTTATGGAGAAGAAAAATTGTGTCACTCGGACGAAAGTGAGTCAGGGGCGAATATAAGTGAGGACAATCAGGGGCGGATGTAAGTGAGGACACTCAGGGGCGGATGTAAGTGAGGACACTCAGGGGCGGATGTAAGTGAGGACACTCAGGGGCGGATGTAAGTGAGGACACTCAGGGGCGGATGTAAGTGAGGACACTCAGGGGCGAATGTAAGTGAGGACACTCAGGGGCGAATGTAAGTTCAAACATTATTTGGAGAATTTTGCGTGTAAACATTTTGACAAAACAAAGTGACGTTAAGTTTTAACTGAATTATTATATAGGAAAGTCCGTTAGTGATGGACAAATTCTAGAACGATTGCTCTGAATTATTGTCTCAAAAAAAAAAGATAAATAAATATAACAAATAAAATAATGATAATAAGTATAGGTAATTGCTAATACGATATTTGATCAATCAAATATTCTAGTATTATTATTCAAATGAGGTATAATTACATTTTTTTAACCTTTTAATCTTTTAATACAGAGGAATTTCAAGTTCCATTAGAACTAACTTGCCTGGCAAAATAATTAAGACGCTGGCAGTACTAATGAGCGCTTGTCATATTGATGGGCGTTATAATAAAATGATTTATTATGGGTCGGGCTTGGGAATTTAAAATCTAGCCCTTTTAGAAAACATTCATTCAATTGATTTAAAACTAAATTGAAAAAAAAACAGCTCTTAGAACCATACTTTTATGCATGGATTTAGGCGACTCAGTAACTCAGTTACGGCGATTTAGCATATTTTATACTGCATGTCATCAGTCCTCAGCATGTAATGCCATTACGAAAAAACTGATATAATGTTAGACATATTTTCATCAGTGTCATTCAACATTTCAACAACACCACGATGGATTCATGAAAAATATGGATCTTTAATTTTTTATTTTCAAGTGTCCTTAGATGTTAGATTTCCACGAAAATCTTTTGATAGTTTTCTTTTTGTTTTGGAACATCAGGCATAGTAGCTGCTACCCCTGACATATGTAGATACAATACAAACAAACAAACTTGTGTAAACCAAAAGTTACAGACGAACCAAAAGTAATGCATTTTAAACTTCTAGCTGTAACGGATAAAGTGTCAGGCTGCAGGAGGTTTGGCTCCAAATCATTTGAGATAACCAATACATAACATCTTGAACCCAGCGCTAGGGTCCTGGGAACTGGTAATCTAATTTCTTCATGCAATATTTATTATTATTATTAATCCGTCTTTCAAACTCAATTAATTAATTAATTTTAATTTTCTCTATAATCAAAATGGACAAGGTCATAAATTGAATTACTAAATTAAGGATTAAGGCGGCTCGTAGTTGGAGCTGAAATATATTAAAGATTTTTTTTGGTCCTTTGCTTCTTTCCATGTGCTTTAGGGCTGTAGCGTGTAGCCTACAGTTTGACTGGTGTCAAAAAATACATATGGATTTTTGACGATTTTCTAATTAAATATTAAATTTGAATGGTATTGATCGCTTTAAAAACATCTATGTATAAATAAACAAATTCTATAACATATTTCCTTGAAATAAAAGAGTGAACTGAAAATAATTATTATGATATGGCAGTAGGTACAAGTACATAGTAAAATATAGATTGGAATTTTTTTCAAGTACATAAGATTTACATTACCAGAATCTATACTTATACATGTGAATAATAAATATTTGACATACCAACCTACTGTAACCTACCGATATTTGAAGTTGTGTGGATGCCTATTTGAAATTATTGTGTTGTTATAAATAACACATTTACTATCAATTTTTAAACATTATATCTGTACTCGAAAATTTGAACTGTCATGGAAAATCCAGGTTTGAGTAACGAAGAATATTTTCACTATCTGAACATGAAGAACAAAGCAACGAAAACACTGCACGACTCTTGCTGATAGTCTGGGCAGAGCCACATGCGATGTGCCGTGGGTGGACCTAGACACTAGCGAGAATATTAGCTTTCATATAATTACTCATTCATAATTACGCTTAATTATTATTTTAATTAAACTCATAAATGAGTAAGCAATCAACGAGGAAATTATCATCAACTCTAATATGAGCATCTCGTGAGTTGCGTATGAGTATAGGCTCTTATTCCTCATTTTTGAAAATCTAATGTAATTCTCTCGTCTAACCCCTGAACATAATATCATTTTATGCTGCTCTCATCATAGCTATTAAATGATAATCATATTTTAAGTTTCGTAATTACTATTTTCCAACCTACTATACTGAGGGCTCTACTACACTTTTATTGCTATCTGGTGTTTTCCATACGCGGTACTCCTTACTTTCTAGTCGTGTGAGGAAATGGAACATCTTGGGATCTCTATTTACATTACCTTTAAAAAATACTAAAATTGATTTTAAATGCAGCTTTGAAGTGAAAATTCACAAAGGCTAAATACTAAAACAGTTGTTCTATTTGTAACATCTGTTTCTGCCATCTTTGAATAACATGCCTACTTACCTGAGACAGCACAAAAAATGACACCTGAACGTTGAATAAATATGAGAATATTTCATATTGAATGTTTGGACATAAGTATCCCTCAATATGGATGTACCCGTTCAGAAAACAAATTGAAGGAAAATGAAAATCTCAACCCTCATCCGAACACTTCTCGCCAGAAAGATATGGAAACACATTTACATAACATTACGAAACTGATGGAAGCTTACAAAATAATATTACATAAGAAGGTTTGAAAGCATTGCATTGTAGGGATACGTAACTGTATGGGGAAAGCTTAATTATAAATTATAATTATAATCGCTGTGGGTGAAGGCTTAGAGGACGGACAAGAGCAAATGGAAAATCTAATTAAAACCCTTCCAGTCCTGCTCGCACCCTCTGCTTCGTAATATTAAAGTAGAGAAAACTCTAAAACTTA
This sequence comes from Bactericera cockerelli, assembly GCA_024516035.1. NCBI lineage: Eukaryota > Metazoa > Arthropoda > Insecta > Hemiptera > Triozidae > Bactericera > Bactericera cockerelli. The sequence continues at coordinate 42,548,055 of CM044955.1, forward strand.
TTTCCCTACCCACCCCTGTAGTCTTCCCTTGCAGCTTATATCCCTTGTGCTAATGAGGAAATAATCAATACCCTTGCTATAATGAGTAATGACTTGGAGTAGCCTCGTACTTAGGGAACTCTAAGGTATTATTCAAAATAGCCTTTCATGCCCTCGTCAAGCGCTCCTTTTATTGCTGCATGTTCAGTTTTCTGCTGCTCTGCTGTCTTCTTCACTCCGCGTGCCAGGGAGGCTTGTGATTTATGTGTTCAATATATACTCGTATGTGCTCTAAGGAGATAATGTCCGATTCAACTCTTCCTGGTGAGGTTTCTGTCTTTATTGTTGTACGTGGTAAGTAAAGGAGTAATTTTGTTTCTGTAGTCGTACTTGGTAAGTTAAGGTGTTAATATGTAACGACAGTTCAACTATTTCTTTATCCTTTAATTTTATTGTTAGACCAATTTAATCAATTTTAACTAAATATAGAACTGTTACAATATTGTGTACACAAGATGGAAATTGAGAAAAATAATCTATCAAGTGTGGTGATAATGCCTAGGGCATTCCCTTCCATTATATGATTGATGGTGAGCAAATTTACTATAAGAGTGTATACAATTATACATACACTAACCTTGTTCCTAGAAGTACACATAAAGCAGAGTTCTGGAATAATTATGAAGGAGTGGAATGCTGGTTGTGGTGGTACAATACTTGTATTTATACTAATGCTTCAAATTATGTGATACTAATCAAGAGGTTTTTTTCTTCTTCTTCTTCCACATCACGAACTTAGACTATAAATCAGAAGATCGGGCAAAAAAAGCAGTTTTGATTTCTATATTATTTGCTACTCAGGTCTGCTGTAGGTAGTACGGTTTATAATTTATAAACTCAACTCCCAAAATGTATTCCTTAATGAGTAATTAACAAAATAAATAAGGTAAATTAACTTTTATTAGAGAGTTGGCCTCAAAAGGTTCAATCCGGTTTAGTAAATTTAGTTTGCAATTATCGATAGTGATCTGTTCTTGAAATGAGTTCCTCAGTTCCTCAAAATTGTTAATAAATAAAATGTTATTTATTGCACCTGGGATTGCGTAGGTTCTCTGCTATGAGAGCGTTTTGAGAGTTGGTATTGGGTCAAATACTCAAAATATAGACTTCAACTTGTAATGCAATTCAAAAGAAATCAAAGAAATCAAAATTGTTGTTTTAATTGGAAAAAAGAGATGAGAAGTTTAGAGAAGAACTAAGCTGATTTATGTTGTTTTTTCTTTCATTTTTTTATCTTTAAAATCTCAATAATTATTACTTCTGTTGTCTATTATAAGAAATGTTTGTTTTTACTTTTATTTTCAATCATTCAAAAAGTTCTAAATGTGGCACGGGAGCCATCCATGTAAATAGTAAAACGTAGCGACCTGGTGAAAAGTGAGTGGTTCAGTAGCTCAAGTAAATATGGTGTACTCGTATGTATAACTTGGTATATTATGAGTTCATCTTCGCGAGGCTGATTCCAAAGAGTGACACTTGGTATATTATGCAAGCATCGAAATAAAAATATTATAATATTATTCAAACCGGTTGTACCTAGGGTTTCTCGGATTTTTGACAACCAGTACCTATTAGAGTGGTTTAATAGGCACTTGGAGAGAATGGAGAGTAAAATCACTAGAGCTCGTAAGAATGGTCCGGCTATCTGAAGTTTACCACTGCATAGATGATAAGTCAGAAACAGGGACCGCACCCCAAGTAATCTGCCGTAGCTACATCAGGCAGATATAAATAAAGCCCAAGATAACTATCTAACGGATAATTTCAAATCAAACAGTATAATAATAACTGCTTGATATAAATATGCTGACATACTATACGATGGTGACTTGTTAACTTTTATATTAGTAGGTACCTACGTCCATTTAATCCAGGGTTCCAGGGTATCGAGGCTGTATATATTCAACAAATTACAGCCTGCTATATTCTTGTCATATTCTTGAAACGGTCACATTAATTTTTATGAACGCATGCAAATTTATTTTATCTAATACCATAAATCAGGGTAATACCTGACTTGGCTATTGTATGGACGTTCTGTTCCCTACGCTCAGGTCTAGTGACTCATATTAAATTCCTGAAAACAGATTAAGTAATTACCTGCTTGCTGTGGAACAATACTAAATTAGTAATTACCGTAATTATCAGCTCTAATTATTATAGCTCTAGGCAGCTGTCGAGGACCAGTTATTTTAATCAGTACATTGAGTATCGCCACAGGCAGTTTAGGAAATTAAGACTATAACTCAATTAGACAACCTAATACGTAATTAGAGGAGGTTAGGTATCTACACATTGAAGTTGGTTCTGTACTAAGATGATCATCACTGGCTTTACGAAATTCAGAGTAAGCTAAAATGAATCTCAAGTTTTCTTATCTCTAGGAAGTAGGTAATTATTACTATACAAACCATTTTTATTTTTCTCCCTTTATAATAAACTATTGGTAACTTCTATGAAATTATGTTGCCTCTAAAATATAAAATGAGTTAAGATGAAAATTATATTGAAAAATCTTGGATCCAAAAATTACACGTCTTACTTACCTAGAAAGTTTACCTACTTGTACCTATTCGGATTCAGGGGCAGAAAACCTAAAATGATTCTTTCACACTGTCTTGTGTTCTACATTTAACTATAGATACTTACTTTAGTGGGTTTCAGAGATTCAGTATAGGTACATATATTTTATTTGGATGAAGGAATTTTTTTACTTATAAATGTTATTATCTTGTTGATTTGAAATAAGTTCACTTCCAATTTCTTACTTTCCTTATCCTATAATAAGGAAAGTATTGTATTATTTGTTACGATCAACTTAGAAGTTATATCTCGATATGCAATGTCGATCGAGATCTAAATAAATTAATGCAAAGTCACAGTATTATACCAGGATACTTTTTACAGAATCAATCAATAACTGATTAATGAACTACAGATTTAAGTTCTCAAAACATTTTTACTTGTTACTATGTAGGTATCAGTAATGTACTTAGTTTTTTGGTAAATAGGACAAACGGGCTATAAAGGGACACAAGCCTGCAATTTGTCTTCACGGTGAAGGTAGGTAAATATTTAAATTCATGTAAATTCATAGAGACCTGTAAAATAATTGTGATTTTGTTCGTTCCGTTATTCAAAATTCTGTCAAAACTCAACCTTGTCCAAATTTTATGAATTATCTTTCTGACATTAATTTGTCAAACTCATATCAAAAATTAATATTCTGAACCAAAATTTAATAATAGAAAACTCTCATACGGTGTCAATTTGACTGGAATACTGCAATAATTGTGTCAGGTAGACGCTTAATTTAAATAACATAAATATGCATAAATTAATAATTATTAATATCTTGTCATAAAAGACTAAGAAGTGATTTGAATGTCTGATTAGGTGGCTAATGCAGGATTACTTTTTTACAATACTTATCAAAAAGTGCAATAACCAGGATGCTTGTTGCTTGGCTGTATTAGTTAAAACTGGTTCTAGTATAATGAGGAGATAGAATACAATTTTTTATCATCTTAATCTCATTTCTTTTGACAAAATGTTACAACTTGAATAAAGACTGTCAATTGATAAGGAAATCTAGCATTGAACTTTAATGCAGGAATTTTACAAGAAACCAAAATGAGAAGAAAAAGAATTGGGTAATCACTAAATTCAACAACTTAACCGATAGTTAAATTTCATGCCAGGTAAAATAACAAAAAAGTAAAGAATAGTATGATCATTATACTTTAAGTACATACTACATAATTATATTATATACGAGTACATAAGTATTATAGATATTATTAATTTATTGTGTGGTGTATATAACTAAAAAGTTGAAAAACACCACTTTAATATAATAGAATATAGATAGATAGAATTTATTGTCTTTTATAAATAATTTTAAAAACATAAACACCAATAAAAATGTATTTTGAGAGAATATTTAGAACTGCAAATATTAATTATTATAGTGAAATAATTTATAATAATGGGGAATCAACTTACCATGAACAATTTGAAATCAAATTTGAGTTTTGGAACTGTTCTTATAATGATGACAACTTTTGATCTAAAGATTTCTTCAACAAATTAGTCTTGTTCTTGGAGACTTTTTAAAGTTTCAACAGATGAATGAACTTGTGGAGTTATTTCGAACACACTTCCCAATACTTATTAGCAAATTTAGTTTTTCGTCAAGAAGTTCACTCGTACACACTGAGTTTTCGTAAAACTAAAAAGCAACTAGGTACTCTCAATAATTAGCTGCACCGGTCCAAATTGAACTGTAAACTCATTATTTTTTATCAACTCTATTTAAAACTAATTAAAATACAAGTACTGTTCTAATTAAAAAAACCATTAAAAAAGCGAACTAATACTTATTACGTAAAAATAATTTTCTTTTGAGAAACAAGCACAAAATAACACGTGTCCGGAGTTAGGTTATGTTTCGATGTATTTTTTCCAGGATATTTCAAAAAAATATATTTTCCAGAAACTTTAGTTCACTTCAGTTCTTTTCGAAATAGATTTTTTTTTTGTAAAATAAAATACAGTTAGAGGATTACTATTTTTAATAATAAAAAAAATATATCAAGTCTTTTTAATTGAAGATTTTTTAAAAATAATATTTTGAATTTCAAAAATGAATCTTGCTCAAGAACTGACGCTCCTGCACGTGATGTCGAGAGCATGTGATAATGAACACTGATACTGAATTCTCTGATGGACTTCGCCGAATGCAGAATACAAATAAAAATGTTTCCTGAAGAGCATTAAAAAAATAATTATAACTTAAAAAGGACATGAAGTAATGAAAATGATATTATTAAAGTTGGTCTCTTCGTGAATGTTCGTAGGAAATCGACTGCTATACCTACAAGAGCTTTCTGTTTTACGACTTAACGCAAAGGAATGGGTTATTGTGGGCTTGAATTTTATGAATTCGACACCTTTTTGTCTAGAAGAAGAAAGCTTGTCTTGGAGTATTGAATTCTGCGAAAATCAACAGTATTTTTCCTTGGATAACCACCAACTGTACCTGGTTCCATACCGATGATGTTGTTACAGTGATCCTTGACAGGACTATATACTTCCTTAATATTAATAATGGGTTGTCACCAGGAATCTATACTGTTGTTGGTATGGCGGGGCAGCGCGCAGTGTAAATATCGCTGGTCCTTCCCCTGTATTAATTACTTCCATAGTAATTACTGGGGCGCTGGGGGTACCTACCTACTTAATAATAATAATAAGTATCCTTATTTGTTTTTATACACATTTCAATTTCTATTACATCTCCATGAAGTAAGTACTGTTGTACTTTTCGGGAGATGTGAGTAATTTTCCATCACATCAGTTTTTTTTATTATTCTTTTATTTTCATTGTTTCTTCTTATTTTTTTTATTTTATTTTAGCCAATTATATTACATTATTTGTATTTGTATAACGGCCAATCTTTCTCGTGAGTAAAGTTGGATATGATTTTAACCACGTGCGTTTTTTTTTTTTTTTTTTTACTTTTACGTTCACAAGTGTCCGAATACGATTTAGGATGATCGAAAAAGAGGTAAAAAAGAAAACTTTTATAATACTCGCTATACTAAGAGAGTAAATAATAATAAGAAAAGCAAGAGATACATATTTATACTGCCCGATCAATGAATAAAGGAAAAGAAATATATGAAAAAAAATTCATGCATTGGGTAGGATTTGAACCAACGGATCCCAGCGCTACCTGGATTACCAAACTAACGCCTTAGTAGGCGGTCCCAACGAGGGCCCTGGGTCTATACCCTACACCCTAGATCTTCGACCCCAGGGTTTAGACCCTGGTGCTTACAGCTTAATTTACACAATTTTTGGGACTACATTGTGGTCGCTCACATTAAATAACAGGGTCCAGTATACATATAGGCCTCCGTAGTGTTCGCGTACTTATGCATTACGTGTGTCCACAATCTACTCACAAAAGTGGTAAAACTAAAAATAGATCGAAAATATAACTGGTACCTATTTATTTTTTATTAATTTTTTTTTTTTTTGTATAATCGAATTTCAGCCCCGGGCTTTTCCACATTTTATTTTAGTATCGGTACACTATTCGTAGTATTCGTGTTCATTACAAAATCCTAAATCTTTTGGTTTTCCTGTGAAATTGCATCCTGGGCCTTGGCTATTCTCTCCTTAATAACCTGTCCTAATGAAGCCTCCTACTCAGCCAGGGTATATTCTTACAGCCCCATGAACCCACTCGAAGTTTTCAGCTCGGAGGTAAAATCCTGAAAATTTCAGATAGGAAAACGAAGCTACGGACTACTAGAGCTAGTCTGACCGTTTTTGTTTTAAACCTTGAGGGCTCTTTAATAAGTTTCCAAGTTCCATCTTGTAAGGATTAAAATTTCCCCCCAATATTCCGCTCCTCTCGGACCAACCCAAACTCGGCACTCTCTGTCTCTCTCGTGCTCCTTTGCTTCCCCACTTTGCCCCTCGCTGTCCTTAATAAGTTTATTCACTCAATAAACATAAAACGAGAAAATGGTCAAAAGGAGAAAAGCCGAGAGGAAAACTTTTGGGTCAGAGTTCAGAGAAGAGAAAGAGAGAGAGAACGTTATTAGATGAATAATTAGATGGAAAACTAGAGAAGGATGAAGAGAAGAGATAGGGATAGGGAATTAAGAGGAAGAGAAGGTCAAATCTTGTGCAGGAAGACAAAGCTGAGGGAGCGGGGGGGGGGGGGGGGACTCATGCGCCGCTTGAGAAGGGTGCACAATATAATTAGATTCAAAAGTCCAGTCGGTTCTTTGCTCATTAATACACAGGACTTTCTCTGCCCCTTCCTTATCTGTCACCCCCCCCCCTGAAAGTTCTCTCACTCTTCTATTCTTCTCCTGTTCCATCTTAGTTCCCTTTCATTCTGTGTAAATGTTAACGGGGTGTGTACAGGGTGTTGCGTTTTTATGTTCTTCAATATTGTGGCATCATCAACGTTTGTAGTGTTACGTTCGTTTGATTATTAATACACCTTTTAAAAAATATTTCGACTATCGTCAGTTTCAAGTGCATAATTTCAGAAACACGGTACACCAGGCTAGGACACTAGTTCTGGGTGTCCAAGCGGTCTATAACCCATATCAATCCTTGACACTTTGTCTCCACCACCAAGACGTAATACGTTCTCTCGATCTAGTCTCTGATAGTACCTGAAGTACATAAAAGACAAAATGTTCATTATTACCTTACTTTTATATTTCTTTGATTTCTTTTTGCTCTCTCTATCTCTCTTTCCCTCTCCCTCTCTCTCTCCCCCCCCCCCTAACTCTGTCTCACTTCCTCTCTCTCTCTCCCTAACTCTGTCTGTCTCTCTCTCTTTCTCCCCCCCTAACTCTGTCTCACTCCCTCTCTCTCTCAATCCCTTCTACTTTGTCCTTTTCACATTAATAATGTGATTTTCTAAAAACAAAAGTCTACGATCTTTTTTTCCTCCTTTCTTTTTCTCCATTTCCACTTTAATTCTTTTTGTTAAAATTTTAATTATGTCCAATTTCATTTCCGTTTCTTTCTTTCTCTCTTCTCTTTATTTGTTCATTTACTAGGTAGGTACAGAGTTCCGAGGAAGCAGTGTCCTTTCAAAGATTAGCCAGCCGATGCGATGGAACGTTGAATAAATCACTTCTCGTTCTTTCACTTAAGTTAACGGGTGACCATTCAAATTCATATCCTCGTGATTCTGACTATTTTCGGCCAATCCAGGCAAGGTGAGGATAATGTGGGTAGCTGGTTTGTGAATTTCCAGCGATTAGAATGTAAAACCCCCTCAAATGACCTAGAATAGTATAGAAATATTATAGAGACGTTATAAAAGAAGGTTAATATCGATTTTGCAGATATTATCCATTAATTTGCTTGAATCATTATAATAGAAATAACTACATATTTTTTATAAAATAGGTATATTAATATTATACACATATAATTACATTTTATTTTACGAGTAAGGTATATTACGATACATTGAAGACATTTTCCCTAAATTATAAATAATTACCCATAACGCTTTATTGCCCGACTATGACTAATTATTGTAGGCCCATCATTATTACATCAGTAAGCCCAAGACGTATTAAGATTTTTTCAAAATCCCAAATTGGACGATGACTTATTATGTTCTGGCTGGATTTCTAACCCGCGACCTTTAGTTACCAGACCGACGCAACCTTGACCACTGAGCTATTGGGACAGAGTTAGTATGCCCAACGGTTTATGAGTTATGGGATAATGAACATGAACAATAGCTACATCATTTTCTCAAGAAAACACTTCTCTGTTGTGAATTCCAAATAATACATTTCTTCATGACGTAATTTTCAACAGTTTGTCTTTTTATTCAAGATGGACAATTCTACCAATATACTGAGGAAGCAATGAGCAACCTTTCAGATCTCTTGTGAGGCGATTTTTCGCTTTCTCCTTTTCTCTTCTTATAATTTCAATCATTTTAATTAATGAAATAAAATGACCACCATGTTGAAAAATTAGTTTTTCCTCCGTCTAATGGCATTTTTTCTCTCTCCTTTATTCTGCCTGCCTTTATTCCCTTTTTTGCATCATTATTTCCCTGGTAATGACCTTTTTTATAATATATTATGTTAAAGAACAGTGTACACTTCTGCTATGTTTGCTTGTGAGAGTGACATTTTTTTAATGAACTTATCAAAATATTTCAACATATATGAGGCAAAGTGAGGGCGAGGCTCAATAATATAATGCTAGTACGCTGCTGTTTCTGATGTGAACGGATCTTATACATGACGTTTTTCATTTAGGCACTAGCAGTATTCCCTTGGGTGCTGAGATCGGACTTTTTATTTAAACAAAAAGCCTATCGATTGGCGATAGTAGGAACAATGTCAGCAGCAGTGTTTCACCTATTTCCTTCAAAAATCTTTTCTAGGCGTGTGATAGTGTCCTAGGCTAGCGTTCGAAGTTCATTCACTCAGTTTAGTATGTCACAACATACAATGCTTACACAATAAACAGTTACACAATTGTGTATCCACAAAAGAAAAGATTTTATTGGGAATATTTGTATGATATTATTTCAGTAAGTCCAAAATAATCAGAACTACTCCAGAAAAGTGAATTATTCTCCTCGGAGAGATTTTGAAAAATCTTGCAACCCTTTAGATTTAGGTATACTACACTTCATCCATACTTGTATTAAATTTAGAAATAAAATTGAATTATATGTTTGCATTAAAAATGAAATATTAATATTGCATCACAAATGAGAAATAATTTGTAACTCATAATTATGTTTTGAGTTATTAGATTAGTTCGACAAAATAAAGCAAGATGTTAAATGGGGATGGTGAATGATTCGGAATATAGATACGTGTACAACTTAGGCAGGGTCGGAATAAGTTGTCGTACATAAACCTCTCTTTAAAATTTAGGGCTGAACTATAGGATTAAATTTAAGATAAGCCAGTTGGTCTTTTAAGTCGGGTTATAGTGCGCTGTGATTAGTTGAAATTTCGATCTAAAGTATGGTCTGGATTATATTGAATCCTGTTTTATAATTCGACCCTTACGAGTAACAATAATAATAATAATAGATTCTTATTTATACTACCTGATTAGGGCTAAAGACTCACGTTGTTTTATTGATTATTTTATGTGGTCAACCGTTAAAGACACAATGTAAATTCATGCATAGGATGGGGGTATGGGGGTTTGGCTATACCCAATACCCATGTATTACTGTTTCTTCAAGAAGATACCTGCATTTGCGTAGCATCGCGCTTAGGTGTACTTACTTTATGTTATGACTTATGTAGGCAGTTATTTCCTCTCCTGATTCTATAATTTAGTTATCATTATATGAATTTTGCAAAACATTTTAAATGGGGGGGCTTGGTTGAAAATTACTTCATTCCTCTCATCCACGCATCAGCCACTTGTATTTAACTCCATGTCTGAGAGAAGGGGTTAATTCAATCAGCTCATGTCTCATGTTGAAATCACTGGCGAAATCCATGGAACAAGGAATCTGTAAGGCCGGGATCCTAGTGAAAGCAACATTTTGTCTCGCAACGTTTCATGCTCTTTTCTTCCTTAACACTTTCAGCGCCAGGTGATACATAGAAGTATCCCCTGGCTCTGCGCTAGTATGAACATGGTGATACTTCAAAGTATCACCCACAGAGTCTTCTATAAGACGCTGGTGATACTTGTGAGTAACACTTTCTATATGTTTAACATGAGGAATGTGTTGCTCTGGCCTAGCAGTATCCAAGAATCACTTGGCGTAGACCTGAAATCTCTTCCCCAGCCCAGTGATACGAAGTATCACCACATCAAAATCACGCCTGGCCTATGAATGAAAATAGTCGAAAATACAGTTGGCGGTGAAAGTGTTAAGTACCCGAACACAACGGAGCCCTATACCCTGGAGACCCTAGACCCTAGACCCTAGTACCACGTAAAATAATCTAACCATTTGCCAGTGTCGATGGCGGGTTGAATGCACCGGTTCTCGCAGGATCACCAAAGTTAACGAATGCAACGCCCAGCGAGGTGAAAACTTCGTGATGCTGGCAAATCGGCCAAACCGCGGCTGGGTGAGGTTAATGTGGATAACAGGTTTGTGAGTTTCATATGAAGTAAGGGTGAAACCCCCGCGTATATGACCATGCAGTTGAAAATCTTAAACCCTAATAGAACAAAATCTAACCATGTTATTAAATGTAAGCGAACTAATCAACCTGATTTAGTTCATTGAGGAATCGGCGCGAACGACCCACTACACCAGTAGTGTTAAAGCGCCTAACCGAAAAAAAAAAAAATGTAAGCGGCCCCAACAGTCACGAAAATCGTCTACAATTCTACATGAAGCTGCAGGTACGAGGGTCTGGGGTCTAGGTGTAAGGTGCTCCGTTCTGGCCACGTACTTGAATCAAGTGAGATAGAATCCCATTTCCCACTGACTGAAACCTTGCTGCGCAACACTCTGCAACATTTCCCGTTCACAATTTGACCCAAAATCTTGTGGAACGTTTCGAGAAAAATAATTTGCACCCCAAGGGATCCTGGCTTAAGATTGGAAACAAGTTCTTGTAAGATCACTAAAGTTAAGCAATATCCAGCGAGGTTTGGACTTGGGGACCACTGAAATTTGAACCCTCACCTGTGCACCTAGACTGGGTGAGATTAAAGTTCGGTAGCTGTTTGTGAATTACCGACGAATGAAGAGTTGAGTGATTTTCGATGTTTATCAAGAGTCACTAAGCAACAACAACAAAAGAGCTAAAAGTTTGTTTTTTACAAAGTAGATTATTGAAAAGATTGAAACTAGATTGCTTTTTACTAAGTAGGCAAGTAGCGTTTTACAAAAACAATATTACGTCGTTTATCTAAATTTTAATTTTGCTCAGAAGGGGCAGAAATGTTAATTTCCTCTGGACTTTTAGAGTTACTTCTATTGAACATTAGTTAGTTTAGTTACCCATAAACAATTAAACACACATAGTATAGCTACAATAGCTGCTTACATACTTTACCTGGCAAAGAACACAAAAGTTCAAAGAGATGAAAGTTTGAGTATCACCAAATTTTCACAGCATCGAGAATGTTTAAAATATTTGCGGATCAAATGGCATGCCAGTGGCTACCACTCCGCTGGGTTTGATAACATGTGCTTTGTTACTCAGGGTGTGTATTACGCCACCTCAGTAGATAATTTCAAATGTCAGAATTGGATAATGTTCCAATATTTTCCATAATACATTGCAAAAAAATTGGGAGGGGGACAACAATTAGGCAAGGGGGGGATTACAAATTATCCATGAGGACTGTGAGAGGGATTAAGGAGCGCGGTAGCGCTCCGACCCGCCAAGTCAATCGAAATAGTTCGCGCGCTACCAAGAGTATACTATACGCGACAGCATAAGTAGCACATTTCGTGTAGTTGTAGGAGAAAAAGTACAAGTGATGGAGGAGATTGAATTATATGTACAGATTGGGGCACGATAATAGACAAGCTTTTAAAAAAGAAACATCAAAATCGTTTGAGTTAAGTTGGTCAAAACCACACTGTAAAAACGTCATTTTTTTTTCAAAAAATTCTGCTTCTTCTTTGACGTTGACCGCTCTACAGCCAAAACTACTGGACCGATTTTCATGAACAATGGCTCATTTTTTTTCTTCTGGGTGGTAGGTGTGCCTTTTTATGGTTTCATTATCCCAAAAGCTACCATTTGGCCGTTAATTAGGAAAAGGATCATTTTCAGAGAACAGAATAACATTGGAGTATAGATATTTAATCTAGTTTATTATGTATATACCTATTCACTCTCAAACCTTTCAATCCACATGTCCCGATGTGAAATTGTGTAAAGGTATACTAACCCATAAATAGTCGCCGGTGCTGAGTGAGTTAGTGGTGACCAGAATTTTTCTGCACATTACTTGGGTGTTTGGGGTCCACTCATACCTCATGAGGAAAAATGAGTAGTTACTGAATAAGTAACGACCAGTGGCGTTACCAGAGTAAAAATAAATTAATGTAATTGAATTTGAAAAGTAATGGAGGCTCTTAGTAATGCTGTGCTACCCACAAAATTTGTGAAGAGGCCTTGTTCTTGACCTCAAATAAATTCATACATACATACATAGGTATATTAAACCTGTAATGCCCAAGGAGTGAAAAAGACAAGATTTTTTTTCCTTCTAAAATGTTTGTTTAATTAGGTTCAAAAATGTAAAAAAAATCTGTAGTACCCAATGTTACATAATATTATGTATGTGTAACATGAATGTCATAAATGTTTGGGGACCTTTCTAAGTAGGAAATGTAGAAGTTTCATAGAAAACTTTGTAAAAGCCCCTACACTACCTAATACCTATTCCTAATTAGGAATGTAGGTAACTATTAGGTACATAGGAAGTGAAAGGCTTCCCTCCCTATCCAATTCTCTCTAGTAAATATTTCTTTCGCTGGCCGCTAAAAAGTTTATTATACAAAGTAAAGTAAAGTGAAGCTTTTATCTGTTGCAAAAACCACGTGTTAGCACCAACAGTTCAATTAGCTCAGTGGTAAAGACGGCACCGTGTGAAGGCAGAGATGCTAGAGGTCCGCGGGTTCGAAACTCAGCTGGAAAGTGTCAGTTTTTTTTTATTAACAAAATACTCTTTACTTATTTTAATTTTACATAATTTACATTAAATTTAGTGAGTTAATGAGGTACTATTACCCTTTTTGTTGGGGTTGTGTTGTACCTCATTTATAATATACAATAAAAAATTAAAAGTTAAAAAAAAATATATATTTATACATTTATTACTTGAAAAACACAATAAGCTTCGTTCTCAGTATTCTTTCACAGAAATTAATTGTAAAAATACATAGTTATCCTCCCATTTGGGGTTTTTACCACATAATAATACATCTTGGGCATACTGCTGGAATAATGGGACTTAAAAGTCCTAATTATTATATCTGACATAAATTAAGGAAATATGTTCAGGGTGTACCCACTATCTGAACCAGTTGAGGGTCTCATCTGGATAAAATGAATGGCACCACACAGTATCCTTGTAAAAATCTGTGACAAAGAGCCAATTTATGAAACGGGAATAATTTTAGAATAACCCGGACTATCTCTCTAATCGTTCTTCGACTTAAGGGAGGGTCTCGCTTGTTATCTTACCTTCTTTTAAACATAATTAACCGAACACAGTGAGAACGAACTCACTAAGTGAGGTTTTGTTTTAACTTGGGTACTGGACGAATTGGCTTTCGTTTGTCTGTCTGAAACCTAAGGGGGCCGCACTGTGGTAAAAAATCGATAAATGGCAAAAAAAAAAAAAAAAAAAAGGCCGGTTGATATGTTTTAAATAAAACTTATCGAGTGGGGTATTAAATAAAAGGTCTCGATGTCCTCATGCTTGATTGAACATTTATAATGCGATAGTTGAATCTGTTTGAGGTTAACTGTTCAAAGAAACACTAGTAAGTTATTGTTGGATGGAAGAGCTTCTTTCAGGAGAACCCTGCCATGTAAAAGAAAGGCAAAAAATAATAATATTGACGTTACACAATGTAGGACATACTATTATTAACCGAACACAGTGGGGTTCTGTTTTAACTTGCAAACTGGACGATTTGGCTTTCGTTTGTCTATCTCATAAATAAGGCGAGATCATTATTATTATAAAATGCTATCATTATTATAATAATAAAAATTTATAATTTTGGAGCGCGGTAGCGCTCCGAACCTCCAAGTCAAAGTAATTCGCGCGTTACCGAGTGATATTATACGCCAGAGCATAAGTAGCACAATTCTTGTAGTTGTAGGAAAAAAGTACAAGTGAGGAGCTAGCTTTTATACGCGATCCAGTCCACATTTTTCAATGGTGGGATTTTTAGCTCATTGAATGTTTTTTTCAAACGCGAACTAGTCCCATCCATATTTCAATCAAAGACGAACTAGTCACTAACAGCCAATCAGCGTTGAGCATTTCAGTCACGTGACTCTATTTGTTTTCAATATTTACAATCAAACTCGAACTTGTCCATCAATGGTAAAATCAGACACGAACTAGTCACAAAAGTTCGGTCAAGTGCGAACTAGTCCAAATTAAAAGTTAATATAACTAAAAAAATAAATAGAATATTTCTATTTGGTGTTTAAAAAACATGTCTGCGATATCTAGAGTACTCATTTCAACAATTTGCACCAATATTAATCAATTATTAGGCTTCAAATGAGTTTTTTTGATCTATTGTAAAATTTCTTTACTGTGACTAGTTCGCGTTTGAAAAAATCTCTCCTCAAGTGATGAAGGAAATCGGACCATAAATACATATAGATTTAGGCACGATAAAGACAAGCTTTGAAAAAAGAACCATCAAAATCGTTTGAGTTAAGTTGGAGAAAACCAAACTTTAAAAACGTCATTTTTTTCATCATTTTCTGCTTCTTCTTTCACGTTGACCGCTCTACAGCCAAAACTACTAGACCGATTTTCACAAACGATGGCTAATTTTTTTCTCGTGAGTGGTAGGTGTGCTTTTTTATTGTTCTATTATCCTAAAAGGGACATTTGGCCCCTAATTGGGAAAAGGATCATTGTCAGAGCTCAGAACGAAGTTGGTGTATAGATATTCAGTATTTAGTATGTTATCACTCTCCCAGATGAGTCAAAAGTCGCATATCTACTTTTTAGGTGAAAGAATAATTTGGAGAAGGATACTGTGCTTAGTTATGAATATCAAACTAAAATATTTATCTTCACATTCAAACTGTTTCATTTATCAATACTTGTTCCTTTAAAGTCATTATTTAATAGGTATGTTAAATAGTTTTATATTGAAACAACATGTATCATACACCCCACACCTATGCAGGGCCACTACAAAAAGTTATAAGATCCCCCAAAAAATATCACTTCGTGACATAAAAAAAGTCCCGCCAAGTCGTTCCCCAAAAATATTTCAGTTCCCAAATTCATCCCTCCCTTCCCAAAAAATATATTAGTTATTTGTGACCTCCCCCAAAAAAATTATTGAAATCAATTTATGGCCCCGCCTTGTATTCATTCACCTAAGTGCAACAGTATACTAGCCTCCCCTCTCTCTTTCTTCTAATGTCCTCTTTATTTTGTTCCTTGTTGCATGTTGGAAAGTTTCCTTTACAAACTCAGAACTTAAGTCTTATTTCCTTGCTCCTTTCACCGACTTGGGCTCTTGGCGGTAGTACCACCCAGCAGGTCCGTTCTTAGCCGAAGAAACTGATGTCTTGGTTCTTTTCTAAGATTATATATAAATGTAGACATATGTAAACATGTGATCCTTGAAAATGAGCCTTAATCGTGACTTGATCTGATGGTCCAATTCTCGTTGGTGGCAGATATTTTGCGACTTAGATACAGCATCCTTGGGTCGCGGTCGGCTAGACTTCTCATTTCCTATTCTCCATAAGAACCACTATGTTAAATTACGTATCTCTTTTTAATTCTTTAAAAATAGCACTGTCTATTAGATTCATATATCGCCTCTGACAACACAAAGAGGCGTAAACCACAAATTTTTGAAATCGTTTTTATTGCTTAGATTGAGTCTACTTGTGCTATATTTTGTTCTCACAAATAGACGTAACCCAATTATAATCCAAAGAAAAGATACAACAAAAATTGAAATCAGGCGTATCCCTCATTTTCTCTTTTTCAGACAAATCAAATAGGCCTAAATCGATAGTCACAGTTAAATAATCAAATTTGGCAACAGAAAAAGTTCGTATGGTCATTCACGGGTACAGGGAAGTGATAATGTTCCTACTGTGAACAGAAAATTTATGCACAAGAAAACTCATTTTGGCTCTCCTGTAAAATTTCGGAAATGTGGTTTACGCCTCTTTGTGTTGTCAGAGGCGATATTTATCATTCCCAGTTAGTGGTACTCCGCCAAGAGCCCAAGTCGGTGAAAGGAGCAAGGAAATAAGACTTAAGTTCTGAGTTTGTAAAGGAAACTTTCCAACATGCAACAAGGAACAAAATAAAGAGGACATTAGAAGAAAGAGAGAGGGGAGGCTAGTATACTGTTGCACTTAGGTGAATGAATACAAGGCGGGGCCATAAATTGATTTCAATATTTTTTTTGGGGGAGGTCACAAATAACTAATATATTTTTTGGGAAGGGAGGGATGAATTTGGGAACTGAAATATTTTTGGGGAACGACTTGGCGGGACTTTTTTTATGTCACGAAGTGATATTTTTTGGGGGATATACATTACACATATAAATGAACCCTCCGGGGGATAATAACCCCTTCCTCCCTCAACATAATGCAAAAAATACAAGAGTGTTACAAAAATTAACAAATATGACAAAAAATATATTTGAGTATAATTTATATATTTACTCATTTATTTTGTCAAATTATAACACAAAAAATGACACTTCAAAAACTGACGCAAAGAGGTATGAGTTGTGTGGAATTTGATGAAGAGGTATTTGCGTTTGATACTCTGTGCATTGTGATGAGCACGCCATTGTAAAAGCTCTGGCCACAATTATGGACCTCTTGTTTATTGGGCTCTCAGGCGTTCAGCATCTTTATTTATCTACGGGAGCAGTGATGAGGGCCATCCGCTTTGACTTGCTAAGGAAATGATGTTAAATTATTTGTTGGTCATTCCAAACCCAAGATACTAGTATTATGTACAATGAAATATCTTCATTAAATCATTAGAAGAAAAGGTACTCACAACAGTGGATAACAGTGGATAACTGGATCAACAAAAGTGTGCAATTTTTCAAAGTACGTACATACTAAAAACATACTTTGAATATTTTACAAGTCTACTCTGGAACTATAAATATTATGCCGCAACCGCAACCAGACTTAGCTAACTAGCAGTTATTGCAAAGTTCTGACCACATTATATGAAAACCCTTACATCCCCTTTTTCTTTTTGAGGAGTTTATTATTTGAACTGGGAAAATCCCTGTGAGGGACCATCACCACAGGCGTCTACTGTGTCGGTCCCGTTAGAACAAGTTCCTATTAGAACAAATGTATGTTTCTTTGGGTCTACACAATTAGCAACATACATAATTCTCAAGTCATTAACATTACCTATCTACAAAAAGTCCAACGAGACCCATTATTAATTCAAACATTCCAAGCACAAGACTTGTACAGCCTTTTCTCTTGCACATGAAAGTAGGTACACCCTCTGGGCAGTTCTACATTTGAGAAAGAAAAAAAGAACAAAATCGTGATTACTGTTGATGTTTCTGTTGTTTCAGTCGTCTTGTTAAAAAACAATGTAATAACGCGACAAGTTTCAACTTGGAGCGGACGAGAAGTTTTCGGTAGCTCGGGGGCTTTGTTAGCAAGACAGGAGAGGAAGAGCTTTTGTTGTCGACATGATGAAAGTTATTGTTTCACAGTAATGATGTGATCTCCCTAATGAGATATAAATATTTGACGGTGCCAGTATTTTACTACAAGACTAGTTCGCCGCCACCGTGTAGACCTGCAGTAGGAACACCTCGCGTTTCACATTTGAGAGAAAATTATGTACTAATAGCAATACCTTCTATGAAATTTCATAACCATCAAAAAGGAATTATTTGTTAGTTCATATAAGAAATCCAAAGTAATGTTAGGCATACGTAAAGTAAAGTTAGGTATACGTAATATTTTATATAAAATTAGGATTCTTTAAATTTTCACTCACCGACTTAGGTTTCAATTCTTGTTCTGAAATTTACCTGGATTGTCTAAGGAAATTGACCTTCTTGTGAACACAACAATCAGATAAAATCATCTGCTGCTAAAAAATAGTCTTATGAGGAAAAAATTGACTTTTCTTCTTCAGTACAACTTTTATATTGAACTTTGTTTTATATGAAATCAACCTCTCTAATATTTTATTATAACCCTAAACTCTCGAATAAATGAAGTTTTCCAAATTTTAAAATAATTCTTTCACTTACCGATATCGGTAGATAATAGTTAAACAAACTGTGAAATAATATAAAAACCACATCGAGCCATTAGTGGTCTTGGGAAAATGGCTCATATTTATTTCAATATTAATCTACTAGCCCGTTCCTCTAGTATTTCGCATTTTCCCCAAAAATTTACTTTCCAACCGCTGAATTATACATTTATATAATTTTCAATTTTTGGATACTTTTTGCCCTGGAAGTCCATGGGAACAGTGGCGTAGGAACCGGTATTGTATTTCCTAATGGTCAAAACTCAGTAAAAAAATAAAATAAAAATAGTAGTGACGAAAGAGGAGTGGAGATATAAATATGAAAGATAAAGGTGAGGAGAAAAGGAAATTAAGTAAAGTTGTCACATCCACCATCAATGCATCAGTGAATATCTAGAGACGTTGCGTCTTTAGCCTTGTACAATTATACATATTATCGTGTATTGTAATAATATGTAAATCTAGTTCAGAATAGTATAATTACCTACCTAAAAACATGTTAAAAAAAAGATTTATTATTTTTAGTGGAGCTTAAAAACATTAGGATACATGCGCTATTTTTTTTTTTTTTTTTACCTTTTTACATAATTATATTAATACTCATCAGTGAAAACTTCGTACCACCTAATAACCCTCATTCTTACGATCATGTAGTCACATAATACGAGTATGATCAAATAAATCAGGAAAAATCCTGTTTTTATATGTGCTAGTAGCTTGTTTATACATTGAAAGTTTAGCACTTTCAAACATTTAAATATTTCATAATTAATGCTACATGTTTATGATCATACGCTATATTTACAAATCATTATTGTGTCTTACTATGGATGAAATACATGGGAAAATAGTGGAGATGACAAAATCACTTTTCATTACTTCTATAAAAATAGGCATTTTGTTTCTTATAATATTTGTGCTAATCAACTAAAGTGACTTCATAATTCCTCAAACCAGCCTTACTAAAATTCGCCACACATGGAACTCCCGCTGCGCTATATCCTTATACAGGGTAAATAAAGTTTTTATTATTATTATATAAAAACTTGTACGTGATTCTCTTTGGCCTGTCTCATTGAGGCAGGCCAAAGAGAATCACGTCTCGAGTTGGCTTCACCGTTTCAACACGTCTTTTGACGTCAGTATTATGAAAGAATGAGTGATTTCCTTATTAATTTACATCATAAAATATGAAGTCTTAAAACCCAACTTTTAGGTATAACACAACAATTTTTATATTTATTAGTGCCTAGTATAGAATAGAATAAAAATTATCATATTTGTATCAATCACAATCGAGATAATCACAACATTATTCAAGCTTGTTTCAAGTCCGCCGCCTTATCGAGAGGCTACTGAGGTCGGTCCTTAACGTAATGTATTTCAATTTATAGTTTCCTAACAAGCACCAATAATTTCCAATGTCACCCCCTGACCAGCCACACATACGCCACCTGACTCTTTCTAATAGCAAAATATCAATTCTCATCCCTGTATTTTTGAATTTACATTATTTATTTATGATCCGTTTTAAAAATTACTTCACCGCTTAATGTGAGCTCTCTTCCTCTCGTGGAGTGGCTGAAATTTTACAGGGACTACCGACAGTACCCACGTCACATATAGGTAACGGAAATCTAATATAGATGCAAGTAAAAAAAATTCAACGTCTTCAATGAAGAATACTGTATATATTTTTTTATGTTTCAAAAAAAAATAAATCCAGTGTTTTTCATTGGTCAAAATGGACCTTCACAAAATTATAGGGAACCATCAAGACAAAATTAATTTAAGTGTGTCAAAATTATTATATTTTTTTTCTCAAAGATAGCCCCTTGAAATCATAGTATAAAATAATACATGGTTATAAATAAAATTATAAATTTTATGTAATTGAAGATATTCTAATTGAGTTGAAGGCAAGTGTTTGTCAAAATCTTCATTACTCAGGGTTCCGAAGGAATTTTCTTGACCAGGAGTCTAATCTGAACTTCCTCATAGAAAAAAATTCCTTGTTACTGTTCTTATTCCGTTGTCCTTCGTTAATAGAGCAACCATCATTTATGCGATAATCGATCATTTATGTATCATCTTTTAGTTTAATCTAAAGACGTTTCATCTGAATTGGTATAAAATTAGAAAACATAATAAATGTAGGTATATGTATGATTTTATTTGTGATGAAGCACAAGGCCTCATCACAATTTTTGTGGGTAGCACAGCATTACTAAGAGCCTCCTTCACTTTTCTAACTCTATTACACTAATTTCTCTTTACTCTGGTAATACCGCCACTGGTCGTTACTCATACAAGTAACTATTCATTTTTCCTCACGAGGTATGAGTGGACCCCGTAGATCCAAGTACAGAGCAGAAAAATTCCTTCCCCGCTGAGGATCTAACCCAGGTCACCATGCGTGCAATGCCTAGCGCGCTAACTCACTCGGCAGCGGTAACTTAGAAAACAATAATAACATTTTTTTATTTTGAAAACAATAATAATAAAAAATACCTCCTTTTTTAAACCTTAGTCGGAAACACGAAATCTAGATGTGTAGGAAATTGAAACAGAATTTTGGTTTTGAAATCAGGTGGTGTGAAAATATAACATTTAAGTTGTAAAAGAGACGACTTATGGTGATGAAAAAGTTTATGCCTTATAGACCTCTCACACAATTCAATTATTTGTACTTCAAGAGAGCCCCCATTCTGCAAGCTTTTGTGTGTTGATCAAAGAAAATCCGACACACAAATTTTATTAGCTTGCAAAAATGTGTCTCATGTATACTCGTAGTTTAAACTTTAGTGCAAAATATGGAAATTATTGGATGTGTCGCTTTCCGTGGCGTAACGGTAGTGACTACTGCCCGTAGTCCAGAGATGCTGAGTTCGATCCCCGGTCAGGGCAGACTTTTCACACAGAAAATTCTGTTCCCTCCTTATATGTGAGGCTGACATTTCCAGCCCTACTTAGGCTAGGTGAGGTTAATGTAGGTAGCTGGTACGATTCCCAGCGAATGGAGGGTAAAACCCCCGTCCTAATTCAGGACGTTAAATCAAATAAAATCATCGGCGTTAGGAAGGACCTCCAGCCGTAAAAAATGTGCCAAAACCAATCAACCTCAACCATGAGGTTGAACAACGTCGACCCTGCTTGAGCGGGATAAGACAGAGTAAAATAAGAAGAGTGGATCTGTCGCTTTTACGAACCTGTAACAGCATTCGATATTATTATACAATGGCTGAAAGTTCACAAAAATTAATGTTTAGTGTGGTAGGTATCATGTGGATATAATATGAAATTCAAGTCTAAAGTGTATTTATTCCCATGGATTGGGTTGACCTATTTGAGTGTAACAGTTAATGATACCCAGGTACACCACCATTATTGTTAGTATGAAGTAAACCTCAAATTTGCGTTCAAATATTTAAAGTAATATTTAGTTTAGGTTTACTTTGTACACAACATATGTAGGTGTTGAGTTTTTGGCTTCGAATCAGAAAGCTAATAGAATATAAGTTTAAAGACCGAATTATGAAACAGGATTAAATTTAATCTAAGTGGACAGATTATCTTTCCCTTAACTCAGGCTATAGTGCGCTGTGATTGGTTGAAAATTCCCGACTTGAGGGAGTGTCAGGCTTAGCTTTACTTTAATCCTGTTTCATAATGTGGCCCTTAATGTCGACCAAAAAAAATATACCTCATACGTGAAAAAAAAGGTTTAGGGGTAGGGGCCGAGGATCGCCAAAAACTCGATATGTAATGATTAAAAAAATTCAAAAAGCCACAAGTGTTTCCCAAAACCTACGTGTTACATAAATATACAAATACAAACTTGACTGGTAATGTATGCAAAATTTAAACGTTGTAAAAAATGTGCTACCTGTCAAAAAAATGTGCTAATTGCCAGAAAAACACTTGCAAATTTTCAAAAAATATCCCCCTCTTGTACTCTAGAATAAATTTGCTAATTAAAATTATCAAACATAATAGAATTAAATAAATTTGCAAAAAATAAACAAACGATGATTCTCAATAAAATAATGATACTATTTGCACAGGTGAGTGCTAGGATGAGCGCGGTGGGGTGGGAGGGGGGGGGTCGAATATTTTGCCTGTCTCCCTGTAGAAGAAGAGGGGGGCAAATTATCAACATTTTTGATTATGATGATTTCATATTAAAATACATTTTTTGTTTATTGACTTGTAAAATTTCGTTATTGTAAATTATTATAATATTTAGAAAATTGTTTTTAATTTCGTGTATTTGATTTTCCTGTCCATTATACATGCTATTGCTATGTATATGTATCTGTATTTGTGTTGAGTAATAGGTATGCATGAAGAATTTGATGTGCAAGGAGTTGGGGTATTTATTATTTAAACTTGACTTTGTATCAGTGGGGGACGTCGTATGTATGATGATGATGAATATAATAATATAAAATACAATACTTTCTTTTTAAAGGATAAATAACGTTAAAAACCATTTCCAGAAATCACATTTAAAAAGTCTTAAAACTTTTCAACTGTGATTTTTCATTTGACAAAAGTTTCATCCAAACACGTGTTTCTTCTCAGTTGATATGGAAACTTTTAGGCATTTCTAGAAAATCAATTTATGGAAGCATATTTTTGAGAATTTTGCACAGCAAAAATTGATGTTATTAAATTCATATTTCATCGAGTCTTCTAGGAAAAATGGAATGCAATGTTCCAAGTTCTAGTTAAAAGGGTATATTGTCTTTTTCCCTAAATCTCTCTTTTTCTCTCTTTTTCTTATCTGAGAATTCAATAAGTAAGTAGGTTCTAGAATCTAGAAAAGGTATAACTTTCTTCTTTATTCCAGCCTCTGTAGCTTAACGGTTGTGACTACTGTCCGTAGTCCAGAGATCCTGAGTTCGATTCCCGGTTGAAGCAGACTTTTCGCACAGAAAATTCTGTTCCCTCCGAACATGTGAGACTGGCAATTCCGGCCCTACCCAGGCTGGGTGAGGTTAAATTGGGTAGCTGGTGCGATTCCCAGCGTATGGAGGGTAAACCCCCCGTCCTGTCTACCTCAAGTCAGGACGTTAAAACCAAATAGAATCAATGGACATGAAAGGAGCCTAGACATTAGATCTGGGCGTCCATCTAATCCTCTCACCACCGTGATTTAGGTTTCAATACCTACCTCACGGACACGGAATTATGATCTTCTTTATTTCATGTATGCTTTCACTTGAGACAGTCGATGGATTTTATTTTAACCTGAAAATTGGTGGTTCGAGTTCCAGAGCATGCTGCATGTCTAATTTAGAATAATTTTGTAACAATAGTATTGACTAAAACAAATAAAATTATTGATATTTCTAACTCAATTGATTTCAGGAACTTATTGATGTAAAAAATTGATATGAGCCTGAGCCAACACTGGATACATTATTTAGCATGTACACTGCAGCAGAATATCTGGTATGTATGATCCATTAAACTCAGGGCATAAAAATTATTAAACCTTGGACCCCTCCAGTAACCGTTCTTGTAGAGCCGAAGAGGTGGTTCTCACCAGGATAAGAATTGCCCCTACTAGAATCACACATAATTTTATTTTTAACAAATCTTCACCCCCAATCTGTGAATGTGGAGAGCCACTGACAGTCCGTCATATAGTCATTCATTGCCAATTGCTAGATAATATTAGAAGAGGTTTGCCTTGCACTCCCTCCCTATCGGATGACCGATACTGAGTCATTAATTCGCCTTCTAAAAGAGACGAATATTCATCACAGGATATAAAACATCACGGGATCAGCAAGAACGACAGGTGTAATACCTTGTTAAAGTGCTTCGCCAGGAAAAAAAACTCAAAGCAAACTAAAGCCGTATTTTTCTTTCTAACCAAAGTGGATGCAACTGGAATAAAATGAACAAACTGGAAGCAAGTCATTTTTCTTTGGGAAGAGGAATAATCTTCTTCCAGTTTGGTTAACCAAAATGGATTTAGAAATTTCTTCCAGATCTTTTACAGGTTATGTCCATTGTTTATCTTTAAAAGTACCGAAACGCATTTTTCTTTCACGAATAGTGGGGAAACTAAACTGGAACTTTGGAAATACCGAACCTGGAATTTTTTTTTTTTCCAAGAGAAAAATACCCCTTAATAATAGCGAATGTATCAAAAGTATTAATACCTATAAAAGTAAACCTATTATATAATTTTTAAAATGATTCAAGTAAAAAACATAGTTACTAATCCATTATTAATGTGGTTGTTGCTTTTAGTTTGTGCCTACATGTTTTTGTTCAGGAAAAAAAAAAACTGCAAACGGCTTTCATTTGTATTCGGTGCGAAACATTCCACAAATTGATAAGCTCTCGTTTCCTACTTTCGCTGTAGAGAGGGGCGGTTCCTTCCTCTTTGTTTATCTCTATTCTACTAATGGCATTTTTTATGTCACGTATATAATAAATATTTTATTAAAAAATATGCGGACAATATCAATGGTTTGAAAAATTTCCAATAGCAATAAATATGAAATTATCCATCTGAATTTTACCATCGGAAAGATTGAAATGACAAGCGTTCTTTTTTTTTCGCTGTCGCCGCAGTGACAACTTGCACAAAAACCTGAATTTTGGAATGGAATTGATGATATTACAAGTATTTGAATAAGATCCGAGTGTTTCGTGAACATTTTAATTCCAGAGTCATGTTTTATGCTTTGCACTAACCTCCCTCAAATTTTCTCATATAATAGGTAGTGGGGAGAGTTCTAAATTGAACTAGTAATATTCAACCTTTGGATTCTTCAATTGCTATTTTCTATACAATGGGGACCGATATTTTCAGAGATTCAGTCAGAATTTGCACTGTTGTTCCCGTGTCTAAAATATCCTATGATCCATACAACGAAAGAAATTATGTCCTTAAATTAGCTAATGCAATTTTTATGTAATAGTGTTACAATGTAAGTCCAAAAATACGAGAATGGCCACAGCTAGGCTACGATGGGAGTTAATTTATATCTTAAAAAATATATGAATTATGGAAGTTGGATTATACCTTGATTCGATGAGGACCC
Source organism: Bactericera cockerelli (assembly GCA_024516035.1). Lineage (NCBI taxonomy): Eukaryota > Metazoa > Arthropoda > Insecta > Hemiptera > Triozidae > Bactericera > Bactericera cockerelli. Next base: position 42,573,672 of record CM044955.1, read on the forward strand.
ATAAAGAACGCCTCTTTTTATATAACAAATCAATGTGGCCAATTCAATTTCAAAATTATACATTCCTCATTTAGATTTTTTGGAAATCCCTGCTTTACACAGCGGAATGGAAAAATTCAA
>CM044955.1:42573891-42587491 GCA_024516035.1 Bactericera cockerelli
CCCAGCGAAAAAAAAAGTGTGGAAGGAGATTAGTGGCGGAGAGGAGAGGGGGAGATGGTGAAGACGCGCCGCTGTTTATTTCACCTGATATATGGACATTGGACGCTAGGAAAATACTTCAGCTGGTGTACTGCACATAAGTAAGGAGTGCACCAAAGAACTAACCTTTTTTTTTAATTTAAATAAAGAAGAAGCATAACTTAAAAAATACTGACGTAAAAATTAAGACCTTAGTTCGGGTCTTAATTTTTCGTATTGTTTTTCTTTGCTAGCTCCAATTTCTGAAAATTCACAAACCACCACTTATACACATTTCAATCTCACCCAGCCCGTTTAGCCCAGGGATAGCTAGCGTCAGTAAGCCTGACATTTTTTTTTTTAAGGTTTATTAGGTAGAACAAAAATATATACATATAGTAAAATAGAATGAAATTATAAAGAAAAACAATAAGATTAAGCAAAGATACAGAAACAAAAAAAAGAGAATGAAGTTAATGTCCTAATACCTAAAGGGCGGGGTTATGGCCTGTGGCAATCTCTTTCTCCCAACCCTTTAGCCGTCGTCAATGTTGGTTTGTTAAATACACCAGTTCTCGAAGTAAAGCTATGCCCAGTGAGGTTAGAATTTGGTAGGTGTACCATATCAAAGATTTAGGGCCAAATTATAATACATGATTAAATGATCCCCCAAAAAACACTACGTGTAAAAATAGTCGTCAAGTGTTGGAATGATTAAAAAGAACTGATATCAAAAACGTCAATTTTCTATGTGCTGAAGGAATTATTTTTCACGTAATAAGTCTCTTGATAATTCAACCAAAATAATAGCCTCACAACAACAATACACCTTTGAGCAAACTTCGATTTGGTAATTTGAGAATTTAACCAAAAAATAGCCACACAACAAAACAATGCTCTTGTAAGAACAATGGTTCTGTAATTATGCAACATTGTTCTTACAAGAGCATTGTTTTGTTGTGTAGCTATTTTTTGGTTAAATTCTCAAATTACCAAATCGAAGTTTGCTCAAAGGTGTATTGTTGTTGTGAGGCTATTATTTTGGTTGAATTATCAAGAGACTTATTACGTGAAAAATAATTCCTTCAGCACATAGAAAATTGACGTTTTTGATATCAGTTCTTTTTAATCATTCCAACACTTGACGACTATTTTTACACGTAGTGTTTTTTGGGGGATATCACTACTTTTTGATTTAGATAAAATCCTCTGATAGATGAAATAAAAAGTAATCAACAGATAAAAGAAAAAAGACTTTTATTTTAAGGTTGTTGTGATACGCAGTAATATTATAAGACTATCATATAAAATGTTGGGTAATTTATATTGAACTAGTGCCGTTCTTGAGATACAGGGTCGGACGTCCTGCCTAATATCCATATATTTTGACGTATAACTTGTTAACCGTAAATTCCATAAAAATGAAGTCTGTTGATAATAACTCCTTGTGGTAAAACCTTTCGAACAAGTTAAAACTTGATTTGTTTTTTCGATACTTTTTTTTTTGTTCGTCCGGCTGCCTGACGAAACCGATCAGAAACTAACATCAAGAGTGTATGTCGAGTTATAAATTGTTCGACAGGTCTTGCCATAAGGAGTTCTTATCGACAAATTTCATTTTTCTATAATTTACGGTTAACAAGTTATACGTCAAAATATATGGATACGCAGGACGTCCGACCCTGTATCTCAAGAACGGCAAGTCGTAACTCACTGAAATTTGTTGTAATGAAATTCTCTCAATGACACCTTTAGACAATATTTCACAAGACACACCATTCTATTTAAGATTTTGAAGTTGGTCCATTTCCAGCCTGACTGGGGCTGTGTAGATATACGGGTTTTAGCGTTTTTTGATATTTTGAGTCGTTTTCGAGAAACTCAGGCTTGAGCGAGACTTTATGGATGCCCTGTATTTGTAGGTAGTTATTTGTAAATTTTGAATGAGATCTACGTAATTTACGATTCAAAATACAAAAGTATTGATCCAAATAAATGCTTTATTTAGACTGTCAGTGGCCAGCCTCCGTGGCGTAATGGTTGTAACTACTGCCCGTAGTCCAGACATTTCGAGTTCCATTACCGGTTGTTGCAGACTTTTCTAATATTTTTTTCCCCTCTAAACACGTGAGTCTGGAATCACAGCCCTCCAGGCTGGGTGAGGTAAATGTAGGTAACTGGAACGATTCCCAGCGAATGGAGGGTAAAACCCTCCCCTGACTAGTTCAAATCAGGACGTTAAAACCAAAATACGATCAACTGGTCACAATCGTTTTAAAATGAGGTTGGTGTGATAAATGGTGCTTCTTTTGTGGGACTTGAACCAGTTAATAATAATGAAGAAAAAAACATACCTATTTAATCTTAAAATCCATTAACAATAATTCATTAATAATCAACTAGTGTTTCAACCATGTATTGAAAAATTAGTAATGAACTCGTTAAAGAACGGACAATTCTGTTTCGTGGTTTTGTTTACAATACAATTTTAATTATATTATGTACCTACGTACATGACCAATTCGATCTTGGTAAAATAAAGAGAGAAAATGAAAGTGCTGAGTATTATTATGTGTTCAGAAATGTTGACCCATATATTTGCCTTACTTTGAGTTGCTAAACATGGTGTCATTTCAGCATAATCCGTAGATATAAACAGAATAAGTGAGAAATTGTACGAGATATACATTTAATAATTATGAAATAATAGGCTAGCATATATCCATGGAATATACCCTGAAAATTTCAGCTCGATCGGACAAAAATGCAACTTATATCACGTTTCATACATAGGTAGATGGATAATTAGATTGTGACAAATAAATTAATGTTGATCGAGTTAAACCATACTCACTTCGTTCGAAATTAAACGGTCATAGGAGGTTGACTCAAACTAGAGCAACTACTGTTTTTTTTTCTCACGAGAATACCGGACATCCAAAGTACAGAGTAAAAAAAAATCTACCTAGCCGGGATTCGAACCCAGGTCACCTTGCAAACTTTGTAATTTACCTACACCAGTCAACGACCACCACAGAGACTGCTCAATACATAATATTTTATTATATTTAAATCATTTGATCTGCAAATCAATATTTTTGCTTCTTACTGGCCAATATTTTATACACTGCTCATAATTATAATATAGATCTAGTTTACCTCTTGATGTAGAAACCTTTTAATGAATTTATAAAACGTTATTATTCCCATTCTAACAAAGCGGTCTGTTGGCAGCTTGGATGAAGCAAAGAAAATTTGATCCCTCCCATATTTTAAGTTCTATGTGAGGCGAAGATTTTTTGTTACTCTCATAAATCTTATTTCAGTTTTTTATTTTTATGTCTCACACTGTCGCTGATTTTTCTAACATTTTATTTACATCGTAGTATATTTCTGCGTAATTAGACCTTTAGAAAGAACCTTCAGTCATCAACTTGGGATAAATAGGCGTGGCTCCAGGGTTCATTTTAGATATTCCTTTAGATGGCTTTAAATACTTTTCTACTTGTTTCAACCATCTGAAATTAAGTGATCTCATTTCCTTTGACTAGACCTTTCTAAAAACACCAGAAATACAACTCTAGGATAATAATAGACGGCTCTGGGCTCCATAATAAGTATTCCTTTCAAAGGGTATAACTTAAGTTTGGTCCAGTGTAATACTTTAGTTATATTTTTATATTTTTTCCTATGATAAGGCCTTTTAAAAAATACCACAATCGCAGCTCCAAAATAACCAGGGGCGGCTCTGTGCAACTTTTCCGTTTTATTTTAGAAGGCTATATCTCCTATCCTATAAAAAATAAATACTTGAAACTATAAAAGGTATGCAGAGATGAAAATTCCCTTTTCAAAAACGTATCTCACGTCTTTCCACGATAAGCACACGTTGCTGTACCCTTGACAGAAAATTGGTCTGAAAAAAAAAAAAAAAACCCGTATGAAAAATTTCATGAAATTCAAGATTTTCGGCGTGGCTAGAAAACGACTTTAACTGTACGTAGAAACCTCGCGCTTTCGTGAAACACAATCTATTTTCGCGTCTCATTACGAATTCGAAATAAAAATTGATAAAAGTTTGCGGGAAGTGTGCGAAAACAATAAAACAAAATACATATAAACTCTGTTTCGTGTTAATATAGGCCGGTAGGCTGGCGCTGCTTGACGAGCGCTCGCCTCCCGGCGAGCTTGATAAGCCTCCCTAAAGTTCAATACCCTATAGCCCCACTTGAGGGACAATCTGGCTTATCTTAACTTTATTCCTGTTTTATAATTCGGCTATTAATGATGAATGCTCTCTATATTGTCGCCCCAGGTGGACTGTCCACCACACCACTGGGAGAGAGAGCAAAGGCTTGAGGGGAAGAGGAGCAAGAAGAGAAAATGATTGTAATTTTTTTATGTTCAATTTTTCACGTTTTTTTTTCGTTCTTTTGTGATTGCAAATGATGAGCCAATACATGTATAAAATTATTGTTTTTTTTTATCTCATTTTTTTTCGAAAAAAAAAGCTCTCTCATTCCATTAGTTTTTACTTACTCGCTCTTGGCGGAGAAGAAATTACCTTTCAATTGGAATAGTTTTTCATAAAACCATGTAAAAGGTCGGGAAGACTTTGGTCACGTTACTCCGGTTGTTTATAAAACCTAAACAATTGGTTTCAAACAAAGCAGATGACTTCACAGAAGTTAGTGTTATTACAAGCAGTAGGGATGTGGAAGTATTTCGCAGAAACCCCATTCTTTGTGACAAGATTCGAGGAAACTTCACAGGGTCATAAAATATGAAAAGAGGAAGATCATCAAGGTTGATGCAATTTCTGTTGCAATTTTCTTGGAACTTCCAGAATAATAATTACTCATGAGCAAATCTCATGAATAATTTCTCGAGTTATTAAGATTTTTTTTATATAAATGAATTATCTACTAATTAATTATTTGATCTTGAATCATTCTTAATTTTATCTTAACTCATTTTGGAAAATTTTAAAAATGTAATTCAACAGCTACTTTTGTTAAAAGCATATATTATTAGAATGACTGGAAAGTCAATGTATCTACCAGTATCTACGTGTGTAAAAAATAGATCATAGGGGCAGGTTTTTTTAAAAAAAGGTACATTATGATGTATTTGCATTGAACTTTTAAATCTTGGAGTAAAACATGTGACATGGTCATGTAGACGGCGTCATTTTTTTCTAATTTTTTTTCAGCATTTTTTTTTTCGCTCTAAAAAATCAATACCCGTACATTATAGAGAATAGAAGAGAGGTTCTAAAATAATGTGATAGGCGATGATGTAAAAAAAATGAAATAATAATAATGAAAAATTGTAATATTACATTCCATTTTTTTCGCTCTTCCTCTGTTTCTGTATAACTGTAAGCTTATGTATGCTGGTAGCGGGTACATAGATTTAGTGGAAATAGGTAAAAGCCTATAATGAACGAGCAAAAAATCCAAATGATTATTATTAGTAATATTATATTTTTGTAAAAAAAACTAAATGTAACTAACGTATATATCACGTAATGTATCTGCCAGATCTACATTTGATTTTTTTTGTAATTTTAGATTCAACCTATTTGTACCTACAAAATTACCTACATAGGTACTGTATGCATATTATATAGGTACCTACATAATACAGCTTTAAACAACATTGACATTTGTATTCTGTGGACTACAGTAGAAATTATTATACATGGTTATACTGTTGCAAGTAAATGCATTTTTTGTTTCGTTTGACATTTTTTCGTGAAAAAAAAACCAAAATTTAAAAAAGCCGTCTATTTTTTAAACTATGAATACTAACTACCTATTAATATACTCATTATATTTCAGAGAGAACTATTCACTGTACAGTGTACCTATGCGGTATATCCTCTTCTCCGTCAACGAGGTTCGAATACCGGTTCGAATTTCAATCGTCTCTTTAAGAGTACATTCATGATTTGTGAGGAAAAATATAACTAGCAATTGAAGAAAAGCTATATCATTATTTTATTATTCAGGGGGACATTGATAGACAAATTGAAAAAAAGAAAAAAAAACTTTTGTATAAAAAAATAAAACTCTGGTGGAGGAAAAGACGACATTAAGTATAGATTTGAACATGAAATTTACCTTCAATTCAGGACCATCAAATCAGTGTATTTGCATAATTATAATACTAAATAACAAACACAGATCAAAATCGACGCAGTGTGTCTCGTTTCAGTAAATACCGAGACATTGTTAGCCTGTTTCTGGTCCAAATTTACAAGAAAAGGTTAAACAAATAGTCGAGACAAAACCTCAGGACCCGTGAGTGCACGCTATTGACTCTATCGTCTACTCTATCTGTAAGTAGATAATCTGTGTAGACTGACAAGAGTGAGTGCACTCAATAAAGCGATGGAAGGATATGAACCAGATTTAAGTAGACACTTCTTCAGTAATTCAAGAAATAGCGGGAGGAAAATAACGGCGTGTTTAAGATAGATAATAAATTAAGTGCAAGGAAGGAAGGGTGAATTACTCCGGTGGGGCAAGGAAACCTCAGAGTGAAAACCTAATGAAGAAGCGACAGACAGGACTAGTTAATGTATTTGTAAACAGAAAATATAAGAGAGACGTGGTGAAGCACCATCTGGCCGTACAAAATCTATCTGTATGTTAAGTAGTCGTAAATTAAATCCAAGGACCTTAGTACGCGAGGAGGAAAGCAAATCTCTGGGCGAGAAGAAAACTGAGGCCACCCCCATCATTTCTCAACGCCGGACATAATTTATACGAGGTGTCAAATATTCCAAATGTTTTATTATTATAAAATTAATTCTGTACCGCAGTGGAAAGCTGAAAATTTATTCAGTTTAATTTGCAGTAGGGGAAACTCATTCATATGTCTTCAAACCATTAAGGGTTGGATGTTGGGCGAAAGGAATATGTATCCAAGTGCTCAGTGAAGAAGCCAAGCGTTTGAAAGTGCATACTGCTTTGTTCATGTTTATTTATCTCTTATTGGCATGTACAATTGTACCGGTTTTCAAATAAAAGAAAATCCAAATAACGATTTAAATAGGTATTTGTGACTTGGTGATGGCAAACATTAATTAAATTTGTCACCAACAAGAACTGGTGTGGTTGTGAACTAGGTCTAAAAAACAATTTCCTTTAAAACGGAGCTCTACAGAAAACTTTTATTACATACTCAATATATTTTAGACTGAGCTGCAATTTATATCACTGGATTTAAAAGATATGATTATATTTTTAATTTGTGTTATTAGGTACCCAAATTTAAATGAACTTGGTAATATTTTGCGTCTCATTAAAATTTTAATTGCATTAGGAATTCTCCATAAATTTCTCGGTACCTAATATAATTAAGTTGCACCCTTTTTAATTCCTGTCCCGATGATAATAAAGGCACAACACGAAGGCTCAAGTTAGTTTCACAGACATCTTTTATCCTCTTCTAATTGAGAATTCACATACACTTTTCTTGGCTCTCTCTTTCTTCCTGAAAAAAAGAATTGGACATGAGAAAAATCTGGATATAAGAGAACAATTTCTAGTTGAAATTTAGTTTTCTTTTAAGGGAAAAAACATATGTAAAAAGAAACTTGGATATACAGGAAAAAAGTCCATCCCTTAATTTCTCTTATATCTAGTTTCGACTGTATTAGATTTTTTAAACTTTTTTATCTATTAAATGATCAACTTGTAAAAGTTGCAAGTTTATTTTTTAGTAAAAGTAGAAAAAATACTTGAAGAATTGAAATTCAGAGCAAAGTGAATGCCTAAGCCAGCCTGCACGGAGCCAGAAGGCTGCAGGTAGACTCGTCCCCGCCAGGACTCGTCAGGAATAAGATAAACAGGCAGAACATCAGTCGTGAATATAATTAATTAGTCAGTTATAATGTATGCAGAGACGAAGGGATGCGACGTCTTGTCCTAATGAAATTCATTCATATTCATGAGGTCCCCCCGGCCCGCCTCAGGTGGGGTGAGTGTGCGAGGGGCGGGGTAAGTCCATGCTGCCTATTCATCCTTCTTATACTTTTGTATGGGAGGGTGGCGCTGGCATTATCCCTTCAGTTTCCAATACAGGATGTTGCGATGGACTAGAAATTATTAAAGTATTAAAAACCTCGAGCTGCAAGCATTATGAACTTATAGACCAAAATTTCATATCATAAACTTGAACCATATGCCCGTGGTAAGCCGAATGCGGAAAAAAAAGACCAAAGTATGAATCTTTTACTAATATTAGGGGTTTCGTAAAAACGTTAGGAGTATCAGAAAAAGTTAAAATAAAAAGTAGTATTCTTCTATTCGAGGAGAGAAACACGAATATGAAGAAAAAATAAAAAGTTTTGTCTAAGAATGTGAAAATTACAAAAGAAAATACATACGAACTAGGTTTAGCGTAAGTATAGCACGCTCGCTTTGTTTTTCTTGGCGTTGCAAAACTAGCGTTTTGCTTGATTTCTTATTTAAGATGTTTATGACAAGAGTTTTACAAACTTATTCATTTTATAGCAATGAAGCCAGAGCGCCAATTTAGACGTTTATTGTCATGATATCACTTCTTTTTATGAAACATTCGTTCACCCTTTTCTTCCACCCGAAGACTTCGTGTAATTTTTGAGGTTCATTATTCACTAACAATAACGTTGCGTCGTTGAAATCGACCACTTCATGGCAGATTTCGCTCCTGAAATTTATATAAAATTTCATCGTTCTGAACGATTGATTTTTTTTTTTAATTTAGTCACCAGTGGCAGAATAAGAGACCTCAACTACAATCAACTATTCGCTATGGTGTCGACTTAATAAAGAAAACACTTCAATCAGAAGAAATAATAATGCAGCCAAGAAAATAAAATTAATCAACGCCACTGTTAGAAATTTAGTCGACGCCACTGGGCTGTTAGGAAAGTTAAATTTGGCGTGAGAGAGTTGCAACCAAAAAGTTCTCAGGGACCTTTTCTCTTATCTGAGTTTACCTGCCACCCGATCGCATGATAATAGTTTGACCAATCAGAATCGAGGAAAATTTAGACCTCTCTAGGTTAGCTCGGTCCCTGAAAAGCTCTCCGGAGTCAGTTTGGTTCGGACTTTCTTGTGACAACTGTCAATCCCGTGTGTGCGGTCCTCGGCTTTCGAAATATTCTTTTTTAATTTATAAAGTGTTTGAAATATAAGAGGTTTGAAATATCATACTAGAAAACATGTAATTTTTATAAACTTTGAATCTGATGAACTTTTGTGGTAACCGAATTTTTCAGTTTAAAATTCTCAGCATGTGAGTTCTGCAGTACCCAGGTAAGAATTTACTTTACTTTCCCTTTCCTACTTTATGAAGTTTTTCGCTGTATCTTCTCACTAAATGATTGATATATTATGTACATTATATCCTCAAAACTTACACGAAGTCTTCGTGTGAGACAAAAGGGAGAACGACTACTTTATTGATTTATGCACTGGTCGCCACATCTCTTTAAAGGGACACCTACAAAATGAACAAAAGAAAGGATTTTCGAGACTCCGGATAGGACGCCAGTGTAATGTCTAAACTTCAGAGGAAACTTAGAGCAAGCTGGCAGCAATAATTTTCGTAGGAAAAGTTTATTGAAAGGTGTGAAATATGGTGGACAGTGGACACTGACAATCACATCACTGATTTCAGTTACGTGATTGGTTTTTACTATACTGATGTTATCAAGGTAATAACATCAGTATTGTAACAGCGTCGCCACATCTCCGCTTTAGCGTCGTTCATTATTTGGCCCCTAGTAAATTACGTATGAATATTTAAGTGTTTACAGAATTACATTTTCAGTAGTTTGTTATTAGCAATGAAACAAGATCCAATTTAGGCGTTTACTGTCGTGATATCACTTAAAGCTAATAAGGTTGTTTCAAACGATGAAGGAAATAACGATAGTTGCCTGTAGAAGATAACAGCTTTCCAGTGGATCGCATATGCCACCCTGTATATTTAGTTTCGACGTTAGCAGCAGCGGCATTGTCATTCTCCCAAACATCTTTCACTTGCAGATTTTCATTGATTTTTCATCCCAGGTCCTCTTTTTTTATCCTTCTCCATTGTTCTTGGCGAAGTAATTAAAATAGTTTTTCTCAACCTCATTAGCATAACAATTGCGAGTTTAATTCCGCCGTGCTGGGGACATCGCGGCTTGGTTCTTCCGAACACCTCAGCTTGTTCCGACGGAGCCCTGGTCGGACTCATCAGAATCGATTCATGGCTAAGGGTCGAATTATGAAACAGCATTACTATCTAGCATTTATCAATCCGAACTACTATCACTTAACAGCTGATCCCCCTTCCCCTCCCCCTTTCTCAACACAGTTTTTTTTTAACTTTGAGAAAGGTTACCATTAAATTATTATAAAATCTGTAACATATTATAAATGTAATAAATAAATGGAAAATTAAAAAAAAAGAAAATGTTATCATATTTGTGTTGATCACTTTCGTGATATCACAACTACTCAAACTCGCTTTACTAAATCTACGCTGAAACCGGGACTTGAACCGCCAACCTCCAGGTTACAAGTCTACCGCCTTATCGATCAATTTACTGAGGTCGATAGCTGATAAGAATGTAATGTGATTGGTTGAAATTCCCACTATAGGTCGTGTTAAGGGTAAAACAGGATTAGATTAATCTTGTTTAAACTTAGATTAACTATTCCTGTTTCATAATTCGGACCTTGATCACAGATCTTTTGTGGTCCAGGGTTCGATTCCCGGAAATATTTTTCTATTAGATTATGAACTTGCATTTTATTTCTCAAGAAGATTTTAATGAAGAAAGAGTAAATAAGTTTTATGAGACCTTCCTGTCATTTAAGACGACCATTTTTTCTGAAGTCTAAGGAACGCGAGACATTTTAACTTATATAGTGGACACTGCTTTTTTTCTTGGCTTTTTGTTGTTGTACTGTAAAATAATGTTCTCAAATACCTAAACTTTTAAAAAAATCCAAAGTTTTGTATAGTTGCGTCATAGTTTTAATGTACATACATATTCTATAATAATACGTAGGTAGTAGAAATATAATATAAATAATTTATTGCGACAGCAAGTTTTGGAATAATCAGAAAAAAATATTTTTGCAACCCCTTTTATTATTAGAAACAGTATACAACAGTATAGTTACATAATATCAAGTTATTTTGACGAATTCTATACAATATAAAAAAATGAGGCAATTTTTTTTTGTTTAAAATATAAATTATACGTTTTAAAAATTCTCATTTTTTATAAACACGTGACACCCCCACCACATCTCACTGATAAAAAAAATTAGGCACCTACAATGTGAACCTTTCGCTCCAGATTAGCTTTCAACACCACACAAATAACTATGTATTGTATGTATATTCTGTCCCCGTAGCTCAGTGTTCAAGGCGTCCGACTGGTAATCCAGAGGTCGTGGATTCGGAACTCTGCCGGAACATGACAAAATCCCATTTGGGATTTTGACCATATAATAATACGTCTTGGACTTGCTGCTGGAATTATTGGACTCATTAGCCTTATCGGGCAGTATAAATAAGGCGATATTATTATTATCCTCAAAAATAATGTTAGTACTATTGGGCAATCGAAATCAAAATAATCTTAGCTAGTATGGCAATGTAATGAGCAGGTAATACTCATAATTATAATGATAATGATACGTCAAGAAGAATGAAACTCCAGGTGACATAGAAGGTTCGAAATAAAAGAAGGAAAACCTGTGTAAGCCAGCGTCGATGATACGTTGAATACACCAGTTCTAATTCAGTCACTGAAGATAAGCAACGTCCAGCGAGGCTAGGAGGATCAGGGTGGGACCAGCTATTGGCGAGGCCCTCTAGAGTAAAAATATTTAAAGGTTAGAAGAAACCAGCGTCGAAAGCTTTCTCACACTCATAATATCCAAATCTCCCTTTGATTTAAAGGGCTTGGGTTATTTGAGCGAACAACACTTTTGATTGGTTTATTTGAATGAAATTTGACGGTTGAGAAGGAAATTTGGGATTTTAAGAGTGAGTGAGAGATGTGAAAGAAAAGTCAAGCAAAAAATAAAAATCGAGTAGGTAGGTATGTAGAGTGTAGACCAGTGATTCTCAACGTGGGCGATATCGCCCCCTGGGGGGCACTGGGGGGGCAATGAGTACATTTTGGGCAGTCGGGGGGCGATGAAATTATTTTGGGCAATAAGGGGGCGATGGAATTGGCTTGACAAGCTAATCATCCTGTAATCCAAAAATAACCAACTCCTCCACCAGTGACTAATTTGTCACCATTTGCACCAACAACGACTTTAATCAGAAAAGATAAACAGCTTAATGTGACGTCATCAACAGCAACCAAAAGTCACGTGACAGCGCCTCTCCTCTTATAACCTTGGTACAGTAGGTATTTCTTTTATCAGTGCGTAGTGACTAGTGACATCAGTCAGCAGGCCTGTGCTCTTTTTCTGTAAGATTTCAATTTGACTTCAATATATTCTTGACTTCAATTACTTTCTACTTACCTAAGTACACTTGAGAGCAGAAAAAGCGAATCTAACTTTTTCCTCCACCAAATCTGCCATATCTTCGAAATTACTATTTCTATCGAGTCGTATGATATCTCAAAATGTTGTAAAATTTGTTTTTTACAATTTCATAATTTGATTGTTAAAAAAACCTACCAGAAGCCGTCAAAATTAATTTTTACTACAGGATGTCAAAAAAGAAGAAGCCAGGCACGCGCCGGTATGGCAGCATAAAGTCCTGCTAGAATTTTAAAATTTTAAGCATCAAAATTTCAAGTCAAAATTCTAGGAAGACATGACATCCAAAGAAGGCGTTTCAAAAGGCGTTTCAAAATAACAAGCACAAATGTTTGCGAAAAAAAAGAAGAGAAATATGATTTTTTTTTATTTTTAACAAAAGACGTTATAACCTGAGAAATCAACAAGATTCATTCATTACAATGGTGAATCAGTATTTTGTGTTGCCTCCCCGAGCTTTTGATCACAACATTCATTCGATTTGGTATTGAGTGGATCAAAATAACCACATTTTCTTGGGGCAACCTCTCCCATTCTTCGGTGAGGGCGATCTTGGGAACTGCTACAGTCTGGAGAGGCGGTATTCTGCCTCGAACACTTCGTTTGAGTTGGTCCCACAGATTTTCAATCGGATTGAGAGGGCTATAGTCCAAAGTGTCAATATTCTCCTCTCCGAAGAACTCCCGAACACAGTTTGCCACATGTGGGCGGGCATTGCCGTGCATGAGGAGGAACTTTCGCCCATAATTTGATCGCGAAGAACCACATGGGTCTGCAGGACTTCAAAAAGTTAGAACTTAACCAAAGAAAACTTCAACTGGACCCAAACTCTCCAGGGAGCATAGGGAAAGGAGACTCAGATTCGCCATTGACACGTGGATTGGACACCCGAGCAATGGCGCATGGCGCTCTGTTCTCTTCACTAATGAATGCCGGGTGTGTTTGTTTGGTAATGACAGAAGAAAAAGAATCTATCGAAGAGCGGGGGAAAGGTGTGCTGAGTAATGCATCACGGAAACTGT